>JBAFWW010028615.1:0-14001 GCA_036873685.1 Agapornis canus
TGGCAGGGGGGTTGGAACTGGATGATCTTAAGGTCCCTTCCAACCCAAACTATTCCATGATTCTGTGACATGGAATGGGGGGGTTTTCTCTTGTGCAGAATAACAGGAAATTTCTTTAGCTCGTTTTGATTTTCTTTCACTTTTTCCTTTGTTTTAAAAAGCGATGCCAGCGAGCTTCTGGCTCCGCAGTGCTGGGAGGTTACTCGAGCTCTTTGAGCCTTGACACTTGGACTTATCTCCATTTGGATAGGAGTTCTCTTCCTGTTTGCATCTGACCTGCATGAGTTTAGTTGAGGCAGAAAGGCTGCTCCAGGGCTGGCTGTCTTTCTTGCTACATTTATTTCATCCAGCAATTCAATGAAGCTTTCCTTTGGTTAAGGATTTCGAAGAGCAACGTTATCTGCTACAGTTAATTTACGGACTGTTCATCTCTGAAAAAACTTGAAATGAAATCCTAAATTAAGACTTAGGAGGTGATTATTTTTCTTCCCCCAAGTTAATTTTGTGTTAAACAAATGCAGCACCAGTATAAGTGCACAACATGAATAAAAATCAGCATTTAAAGCACTATGCAAGCTAAGTGCGTGTTCACATTCTATATAGATTCTTCCAAGGTTATAAACATACATAGGAATTACTGTGCTGGAACAGATCAATGATTCATCTAGTCCTGCTGAGAAGAGCTGGTGGAGCGTGCCAAAGCGTAAAGCAGGGACTTGATCAGGATTGCAAGTCTGTCACGCAATGCTTCACCCAGCTGGAGCACTGGCAGTGGAGTGTAGATCATGGGTGACTAACCTCACCCCATCTCCATCTGCCTCCATGGCTTGATCCGTGCTTGCAGGATGGGATTGCGTAGCCAGAGGCTGCCCATCAGAGCCAGGTCTGCACTACAGGTCTTCTGTGCCTGACCTGCCCTCCCCAGGAGCAGAGGAGCTAGCTCCCCGTTCTCATACCTATGGGAAGTTCTGGAAGAGCAGGAACCTGATCTGTAAGATGCAAAACCAATAGACTGTATAGCTGGGGGGAGGGGGCGAACATGTGTCAAACTACTGTTTCATTAAATAAGGTCCATGATCTTCTAATTAACAAGCAGGTGCCCTGTTCCTTGGAGGGGGATGCTTTAGTGATCTCAGAACAGCAGAGTACTGATCTTGTAGGGTGTAGCGTGACTTGTGAAGGGGCAAACCAAACCCTGTAGATCTGTTGTAGCCACAAGACATAGGAACTGTCTTCAAATGTTGTGGCCAAGTCTGCCTGCAGTGAGGCCCCATAATATGTAGAGAAGCCTAAGTCTGGTTGGATGTATGGATGGTCATGAATTTAGGACATGATAAGTGACCCTCTCTTCCTGAAAAACCATCAGGGATCTTCAGTTTGATGTAGCACCTATTAAAATGTGACAGGGAACAGGTTGCTGAGTGGTCTATGGTGTGTGGGTCATGAATCCGATGTTGGGAGATTGAAGAGAAGGAATTTCCTTCCTTAGGCTTGATTGGAGTCCTATTTGTGATAGTGCATTTCCTGATGTGGTCTTGGGAAATGGTGTGAGTTGATGGGCATCTAGTGGGCCTGTTGCTGGATATATGTTGTTAGAGATCTCATGTATTAGCAAGTGATGTTCTGGTCCTTTAAACTGAACTTGTTTTGTTTTCAAAGGTGCTTGAAAACTTGGGTGAGATAACCTGTTCATGTGTTTGGTGATGGAAAGCTGTAGCACAAATAGCATGTATAATTACACCAGACTTGCAGAAGAAATCAGATTCTAGATTCGTTCTCTCCTCATTCCTCCACCAATTTATTATTTTAAACCAGGTGACTGACAGTGTTTCTTTAAATCCAGTGTTTGGCCAGTGTGTGTTGGATGGCACGATGTTCTAATGGTTTAATATGGATGCTTACTACAAAGCTAAAACTGATATACTGTGGGGTTTAGACTCAGATACTGTATCTAGCACATTTACTGTCGAAATATCTCATATTCAAATCAGGAATACAGGACAAAAAATACTGTCTTAGTAGTTACTAGTACTTAATTGTCTTCATGTAAAAATCAGATAGAGTTGGGAGCCAGGAAACATAGAATAAACCTAGGGGTGCTATGAAGATGTTTGAAGCTCTGTACAGACGTTTGTATTATTGTCAGTCTGGTTTCATCAAAGAAAACATCTTACAGAAGGCAGTTGTTTGACGCAGTGATTTCTTCAGCAGTTTATGGCAGGCCTTGGTTTTACAGCTCTTTTCTGCATTGTCAGATTTCTCCTGGCTTCAGCAGAACTCCGGCTAAAAACTAGGATCTACACATCTCCCGTAGCTCTGATTTTACAGAGGGAGAGTTGATTTGGGTTTTTTTCCTTAGGGCACAATTAAAATCAGGGGGTTGATCTGTTTCTAAAGTTGTATAACAGCAGAACCTTCCAACCTTTCATGCACTCATCCAGCTGTGCTAATAGCTTTACTGAAGTGATCCCACTACCTTGAATTGTGGAGACACGTGGATGTCAGTGATATACATACAGCAGTATATGGAGAGGAATGGTGTTGTCAGACACTACCCTGTGATTTTGCTGCAAAAGTGGATGTGATTTATTAGTTGAGGAAAAGAAATCAGAAAAATATTATCTTGAAGGTGAGCCAATTCATGTATTCCTGGATTGCACAGACCACCCAGATCTGAAGTCATGTGTTCCGTCTCTCAAATCTAAATAGATTCAACTGCTTGAATGCACCATGCTTTGCAAAGGAAAATCCACCTTTTCCTTTCCTTTGCTTTCTGTATCCTCCTTAGTGAAAGGCTTCACAGTGAGCAAGCCTGATGATTTTCTGGAATAAGGGCACAGCAGAAGAGTTGTGTATCAGAAATGTGTGTTCCTTGCTGAGAATTAAATGTACTTACTCGGGATAATTGCACTTAATCATTCAAGAAGAAGAATGGGCATGATCCTGCAATACAATCTCTTTCCAACCTGCTCTCTGTGTTGCCACAGGATGGGCATGGCAGCTAACAGAAATTTTAACCCTGCTCGAGGAGAAGCCAGAGAAACGTGTGTGTGTGTGTGTGTGTATGTGTGTGTGTGTGTGTGTATGTGTGCGTGTGTTACCATGGGTGACTGATTCCTAAAGGAATTCAGCAAAGTTCAGTAAAACCTCACACCTTTCTGGCATGCCATGTGGGGTGGTAGAATGGACCACCATATATTCTTCAGTTTAGAAAACATCAACAGGAAAACAAAGTATGATTCTCTCATTTAAAGATGAGGAAAATACAGAGAGCCCAAATCTTAATGCTTTCCTGTTTCACCTAAATTCCCATTTTATTCTGCATTTACCTGCAAATGGAAACATTCTTTATAATGTTTGCTTTCATGTTGTGACTGTGTGAGTTATGCTGCAGTAACAGGCTCTTTCCTAGTGATGTAACCTTGAGAAAAAGCATTTCCAAACATCACAAACAAGAAACAGCATCAAGCAGCAAATTTTCCCTTCTGTCATAGTTTCTGAAGTTTCATTTGGACCCCTCTTGGAGAAAGGAGTACATTTTTTACCAGTAACATTCTGGTTAATGCAAATATACGTGAATTTATACACATAGGCATGGATGTGCAAGCTGGCGTAATGTGTTCAACACTGGGAACTGAGAAGGGTAAGGACTGAGTCCTCATTCATAATTTATTTAATGATGTAGTCTATATACACGTCCACTGTTAGGGTTTCACGTAGATGTGTTTATGGAGCATGGGGTTTTTAGTGAGGTACTTGCAGCTCAAGTTATCACACGCGTTAAAGCAGTGATTGAGACAAACTATGGCTCTGAATCATTTTCCATTCGTTTCCTTGAATGTTTTGCACCTTGTTGCAACACTGCAGCCATGGAGGATCTGTGTAGGAAAATGTCTCATTTAAGTTTTAAAACTACTCATTTCGTGAGTTTTTAAGACATAAAGAATGTGATTTTCAAATTCACTGTGGATTCAGAATTGAGCTGCCTTGTGCCTGTGGGATGAGGCAGTCTGAGGAGAAAAAGGAGGTAAAAAATGATTTATGAGAGTCTCTATTTCCATATATAATGAATTGAATTTGATACACGACTGCTGAAAATCATCTTGTGAGCACGCGTTAATAGAAACTTCCCACAAAAACAGATGACGAGATGCGAAAAAGAGAAGATTCAGGGCGAGTTTGTTTTTCTTCACTGTATCTTTTTCACATTGGCCTTTTAGCAGACGTAATTTCTGTCAGGGGAGATAACTGCAAAACCCTCATGTGTCTTTGTCAAGTGAAATCCTGACCTTACAGCCACGTTTTGCCTCATTTCCAAAGGAGGAGGGATGTTTGCAACAGCACTGTCTTGTGTCTCTGCCAGTCTCCTTCCTGGGAACCTTTGAACCCCAGAGCCACTTTTGATCATATTTGCAGAGCATAAAGGTCCCAAAGATAGAGAGAATTCTGCTGGTTTCATCACAGTAAGCAGCTGTGTAGACAAGACAAATGTACTGGTGATCACAAGCTCCAGGGTGAACCCATCCTGTGTAGATCCCAGAGAACCCATGAGGGTGTTGCACTTGTGCAGTATGCTTTGTTTGCTCCTGGAATCATGGACTGGTTATGGTTGGAAAGGACCTTAAGATCATCCAGTTCCAACTCCGTGCCATGAGCAGGGACGCCTCACACTAGATCATGTCGCCCAAGCTCTGTCCAACCTTGTTGGTTTAACTACTGGTGAAGAAAACCCCAAAATGTATTTAACCTAGCTGTTCTGAAACACTCTGCTGCCTTCCTGTTCTTTATCCATAGCTAGAGAATCTGAATGTGGATGATCAAATTGCATTAAAACATGCATGGGTAAGAATGGATTTTAAAGTCCTGATATTCTTCCTGTTTCTAAAAAGCTGTAACTGTTTATATGCACCCTTATCAATATAGCTTACTTAAAACCCAAAAAAACCATTGACAGATAAAGAAGACAAATTTCTGTGTGTAACAGAAGATAGCTTGAAGGTAGAAGAAAAATTAACTGTTATGTGCTATGATGGGCTGGCAAATGGGGTAAATAGCAACAAAATGCTGTCTATATCCAAATACTCAAGATCTAAGCTGTACAGGACATGAAAGTCAGCTGTAGACTTGGGATGCCAAATCCATTCAAGAATCGACTTACCTTCTCATTAAATTAATTCAACTCAATTAAAAACATACAGAAAATATTATCTTTTATTTCATTGATGAATAAAAGAATTATTTCTCTGATTGAAATTCAGCCCAATGCTGAAAGCACACCTAAGGTCCTTTTTCCCTCTTAAACCCTGCTTCTAGCCAGGGGCCTACAGAAAGCAGAATACACTCTCCCCTGTGTTGATCCAGGTGAGGGAAAACAGGGAGCAGTCTTGTTTGTTGTCTTCTGTGGTGGAGCGTGATTCTCTTTAAAAGAATATAATTCACCTGTATTTAAACGTAAGGTAAAACTCCTGTGGCTATGTTTGGTGGTGGGAGGTATCATTTATTGAATTCACAAAATGCTTAGTTCAGATTTTGATCATTGAATGAATAAACAGTTGTATTTTGCATGGAAATATCTGGTTTCAAAACAGAAGTGTCAGAGGAACAAGTTAATGAATATTGTTAATTCTTAAAGTAATTTGGAACTTCACTGCAAAATCAGTTTTGAAGTTAAGTTACTGTTTGCAACCATGCAAATTCCACATTGATGGGACTACAGGAATACCTCGTGTCCAAACCTCAACAGACAGGCTGGGCATCGTTTATGTCCAATAAGAGAATCTGTATCCTCTAGGAGTGCAGCGCGAATCTGAGAAGATAGAGGATGCCTTTTCTCCATGATTTGTCTCTACACCTTCATTATACAAAGCACCAGCAACTCCAGTGTGCGTATGTGCACTTCTCCTCATGGTTTCTTAACCCATGGAAACCTGTCCTGGCAAGCCAGTAGATTTAATGCAGAGGTGCAGGGTTACTCCACTGTCTTAGTTGATGTTGATACTGCAGAGCCTCTTACATCTTAATGTGTCTTCCACATGAGGCAGGGTGTTCTGCAGCCTGTGCGTTACCCATTTGCAAGGTGTAGGAAGGCCTGACGTGCATTGTAGATAAAATTAAAGTATAGAGTTGATCAAAAGAGAGCTAAAATGACCCAAGAAAAATGGAGAGGAGGGCTCTGTGGAGCCTCTGTGACTTGACCACACAAACACTCTGAAGCGTGCTGCTTTGTCAAGGTTGTACCTGCAGGGTTCTTGACCTCCTAGCCATTAGCACTGCTTGAAGAAGTCTCCTGACTCTGGAATACTTGCACTGAAAATAGCAATACACAGCATTTTGGAGGATTGCCTTCCAAAGAAGCCCTTTTAAATAGTGTAATTGTGTCCACATTGTATAAACACACAAAAAAAGCCCCACTGGGAACATTTTGTCCAACAGCTCAGAAGGCACTGGAGCTATTCATGGTGCATATTGCTTGTAATGAGCTTTCCTTTGCTCCTTATATGTTGAACTTTCTTGCACATATTTACTGCTGGTCCATAGGGATAGAGCATGCATCTGAAAATGAGGAAAGAATTAATGAACTACTCTGACAGGATTTGGCATAGTAGGATAGGCATTGGTTATTTTGTCCTTTCAAACTGTGAGTCTACATCTGGCTCTGCTGCAAGACATGGCCCTTGACGAGGACATGTCTCTAGGGCAAGTTAGACCTCACCATTAGTACTAGAATTAGAAACACAGCTAAAATGTACTCCCTGATGTCCAGAACTCTGATATTCCAGACTGGATGTGAGACTTTTTTCCACCCCCAACCTCACTTGACTGCATCTCATGAGCCAATTTCTTGCAAGTACATCATGAAACACATCCATCACCGATTGCTGTAGAACGTTGTTTTGCAAGATAAAAAAAGCACATATGTTAATGCATTTTGAAATGGATTTATAAAAGGAATAGTTAAGACTCAAAATACTGACCAAATAAATGAATGCAAAAAAAGAAAACATCCCAAGTCCCCAGACTCCACCCTTGCTAAATCACAGATAAATCAACAATGTAAAATGGTTGTTTTTCTCTAGAACAAACGTTTCACAGCTGCATTTGAAAGTATGTTGATGAAAAGTGATTCATAAGGTGAAGTAATCACTTTTATACAGTGCACTTGGCAGATTTCAGCCAAATTACACCATAAAAGAAATATTGTATTTGACAGCAAACTGTTAGTGATGTGGAATTTGAGAATGAAAACCGACTTCCCAAACATTTGTTTGTGACTGTGCTGCTCTCTGATGGTGCCCTGCTCTCTGATGGTGCCCTGCTCTCTGATGGTGCCCTGTTCTCTGATGGTGCCCTGTTCTCTGATGGTGCCCTACCTTTTGTGCCCAGTAAGTGTTTTTCCCAACTTCATTGTAGATTTAAACTTCACATAAATTTCTGATGTCCTCTCATAGTGAAATCATTCACATTTGTTTGGTTTAGGCATCATTGGAAGCTAGTGTATCTCACTTGTCTACTATAATTTGTCTACTACGCAGAGTTCTTAGGAGATAAATATGAAAGTAATAAAACAAAGTTTGGGCTATCTTAAAGGTTTTTAAATTGCAACCATTTTGTCTATTGTATTTTCATTTGAAAAGTGCATGTGTGATTCACCAAATTACTGTGTGTATAGTGCTAGATGACTTAAAACCGTAACAAATAATTGCAAGGATTTAATATAATGGGATAAACCTCTTTATCCCCCTTTGCATGAGTGACTTGGGAGCAAAAGGTTGTGACCTACAGGGTCAAGAACACTGTGTGGAGTGTTTGAGGGTAGTAGATTTATCAGACAATCCTATTGAGTCTCTCCCTTCCCATTGAAGCTGTCCTGATGCTCTGCAATTAGTAGACACCAGTTACCAGGGATGTTAATGTTCCTTCTGGGGTTTGTTTGTTTTGTTGGTTGTATAGAGTACTGATTAGAGCTTTTCAGTGTGGAATTCACTTGCAAGTGATTTATTTTGTATCTCCAGGATGGGTTCCAGCTGTTTGAGGATTATTTTTCCTTTCCCTGGGAAATGTTGGTTTCACATAGCAGCCAGAGTGGCAAACTATGATGAGTTACAGCCAGTTCTTGATAAGTTTCTCTGTAGAATGAGAGTGTTTAATTTTCTGCCTATCATGAACTTTATTTCTTTTATTCTCCTCAAAATTAATTCTGATATTTCCCTCTTTTAAGCACTAAATGAAATGTTCATCACAGATTCATAGGACCTTACTGAGTAAAATCAGCACTGAGGATGTTACCAAGTCTGCGTCTTGTAGGAAACCCATGGGATGTTTTGCAAAGGAATGTGCCCTTGCTTAAGCTTCTCATTCAGAAATTAAACCCCTATTGATACGTGGAAACAGACTCCTATTCATATGTTCCATATGATTTGTAGCATCCTAATCCTTTCCATGAATCCTTTCCTTATTCTCAGTATTGTAGACTGAAACACATCATTTCAGGACATGGCTTCCTCACATTTTTTTGGACAGTGTCGGCTTTTGGTTCCTTACAGTTCTTATTGTCCCTTTCACAAGTGCCCTGGGTTTCCTGAATCCTGTTGGAGAGCAGTTTATTTAAAGACATGTCTTCTGTGGGTATGTATTTAAAGCTTACCATGAGTCTGCACATTCATACAGTAGCCTGGTTTCATACAACATTAACCAGTTTTATCTTCAACTATTAGTATGTTTGGGTTACAACACACATAATGCTACTGTTCTTAAGCAACATTGTGTGCCAGTAGCTAGTGGAAAATAATGAATGCAATTAAACTTCAGTAAGTAATTGGTGTGCTGAATGACCATGCAGCTGCTGTCTACTGTCCGGTTCGCATACTCTACAATAACTTGCTCGACTGAAGCGGAACGTTGTTGACTTGTGGTTGCTGTACTAATGTAAAGCTATTGCTGTAGTTACTCACTGGATCACAAGTGAAATTTGGAAACCATAATGTTTTTTTTCCTGCACTTGGCTTTGTATGATTTACATTGTGTAAGTGTATTATAAACACTTGAAAAGGTACGGGTCCAAGAATTGCCATCTGCTATATGAAGTTTGTAAAACTGTTTACAGAACATTGATGAGTGCATTAAAGTGGTAACAGAACACCAAGAATATGCCACTAGGGCTTGGATTCGTCTCCATCTAATTACTGCAAATTAGAAATTAAGCAGCCTTGTTTAATCTGCTTTCATGGCTTTACAGCATCCAGAGCAGTCTGTGAGTGAGTCAGCATCAGGTGCACTTAGAAAACAGACACGTTCTGGCTTGGGGAAAGAGAGATGGAGAGTTGCAATCCCCTGATGAAAACAGTCCAGACATTCTGGATATTACTGTGAAATGGACGTTTTCACTGGAAAGTTGTTAGAGCTTAAGGTGCAAATCCTTTGTTCACTGATTTTCCCCCTTTCCTGTTAAAATGTGTACTATTAGCAGGACCAAAAGTTACCTTCGCATCTTAAAATCTTCCTTTAGTTGACTATGTCTTGGTGCTTCTGATGGAATTAAAGGGACATGTCACTGGAGAATCCTTGGGGTTTTATTTATTCCTACTAAAGCCTTATCTCAGAAGCAAGATTGAGACAAAATACCTCCTGGAGCACTCCATATAGAAAACCTTGCAGGAAAAGGAGAGGAAGAGTTTCCTGCCTAACCTAGATGGCTGCATGCAGAGCCCACATGTGCATGCTCAGAGTCCTTGTTCTGTCAGTCACAGTTGACGTCGTCTCATGTGAAATGTTGACTTTGGAAAAAGGGCCTGGCACAAGCAATGGAACAGTTAATTCCTATTGGCTGCACACTTTTATCAGGCACACGAGTAGTGGCAGATGTGCCTTCTGGCCCTTCTACGTGTGGCCCCCAGTTGCATTTCACAACGAAGGCATTTGTGTCACTTCTCCAAGTGTGTATGGTGGCCACATGGATTTATTTACCTGGTTGTGCCTCTTCTGTTGGCTCATAACGAAGAGGCACTGGGTAGCATCTATACTTTTTCCTCATGTAGTTAAGTCCTAAACTGATCTTTACTTTTGCATAATAAACACAATCCTTGTGTTTCTTGACCTGCTGGGATTGCAGCCACATGATGGTTTGTTTGCCACACCATTTTTATATGACTTCATGTTTTCAGAGACAGTGAAGTACATTGGTGCTTGTTGTCTGTATTTCAGATGAGGAATTTTATGAATTTTATGCTAGGAGGCTAAATGATTACATTTGTGACTTCAGCATTACAAAAAAGAGAAAATTCTAACAAGAAACAGGTGGGTTTGAAGTCAGAAATCTTATTTTTGTCTTCTTATTTCATATTCTTTTGAGGCTTTTCTTAGCTGAAGGAACCAGGGGTTAACCTGACTAGAAGAGTGCTTTCAGAGAAGGAGTCACTTCTGGGTCCTCATTCACTGCACTGATACTTCTCTGTTATTAGGACAAAGAAACCAAAGGACAGCTCTTGAGGATCTCTATTTTCCCCCTTTATAGGGTTCTGTAATTGGTTTAAGCTTTGGACAGAGTCATAGAATGATGTGGGTTGGAAGAGACCCTAAAACTCATGCAGTTACAAGCCCCTGATCCAGGCAGGGACACCTTCCACTAGAACAGGGTGCTCCAAGCTCTGTCCATGCTGGCCTTGAGCACTGCCAGGGATGGGGCAGCCACAGCTTCTCTGGGCACCCTGTGCCAGCGCCTCAGCACCCTCACAGGAAAGAAGGTTTTTCCCTTCCAACCCAAGCCATTCTGTGATTCTGTGAGTCTATAAATATTTCTCATTGCTCTATTCTGGTTTCCCTAAAATGAGTCTACCTGGAAGCGCGATGCGTAGGACAGTGTATTTCAGCTGATAAACCTGAAAGGCAAGAGAATTAATTCAGTGTTTTCTACACTGTAGCCTTCCTTCTACCTCCCAGAGCAGCTTTTGCTTTTTGACCCTCTGCAGTTCTTGCCCTGTATTTGTGTAGCTGGTTGTTTCTATATATATAAAATGCACATGCAATAGCATCCTTTTTTTTTCTGAACCAATCTCATCACTTGGTATTATCTGCAAAAGTAACAGGCATACACTTCTTGCTCTGTCACCTCTCTCATTACTGATACTGCGGAGTAGCAGCATGCAGGAGAGGTCCTTGTGGAGTACCACTTAGTACGTCCTTCCAGTTTCTCAGAAGCCATTGATAACTGCTCTCTCACTACTCATGTCTAACCATGTACCCTGTGCTCATTCTAGATATCTTCCATTAGGTTATGTTTCCTGGATTGTCCTTAAAAGAAAATGTCACATGCTTCGGGGTCCAAAGTCTAACTCATGTCAGTAGTGCGTGACACATCCTGCTTTTCATCACTAGCTGCAATATGCTACCCACTGTTAAAAAGGGTCTGGGGCTTTGTTGGGGGTGTTTCTTTGGTACGATGATGGTTAGACGTGCCTTCATGATTGAGTTTCAGGTGATTGCAATGTTTGTTTATGTGTGCTGGTTCTCACAGTAGGCGCCTTCCTCTTTAAGAAGCCAGTTGAATTGCAGTTTTGTCTTAACTCCTCCGTTCCCAGACAGTACAGTGTTTATTGTTTAGCTTTGTCTTTACTAGAAATAACTTGTCTAAAGCGTCCACAAGTCACGCTCGCTTTTTCACTGCTGCAGTCACATCGGTGGCTCATAATCAAGTCTGCAACTGGCCTTCTCCAGAACTGAGACGACTTGCTGCCAGGAAGATGCAGACTGTGCTACATATTTAGTAGTTGATGGGAGCAGCTGTGAACAGATCACAAGTATGCCATTAGTTATGCTGGTTACCCACGGTTATTCTGAATTTAACGTTGAAGAGGATCTATTTTTTTCCCCAAAAAAATAGCAATAGTTAGGCTTTATCTGTTATAAAACACCAACTTTCTGGGATTTTCTGAAGACATGTTAATTTTGTGTGAGGGAGATCTTTGATAGAGACACACAAGTTCATAGCCATTGACTTGTTAGGTTTTCATGGCACAACAGTGCCATGCAGTGCTAGCCCAGTTTCCAGGATCAGTGTAATCATTGCCTTTTTGGTAAGACCACCTCACCTGGGTGAAGTATGGCAGTGACATGGACAGGAGTGCTTCAGCACATGTTCCAAGCTAACGTGGTAGATAGATAGCTCCACATGAGAGTGCTTTGATCATGTGAATGTACCCCCTGTGCATTCAGGGCTGGTTCAGGGGGACTGAAGTCAGGATATGTTCAGTATCAAGACATCCCAGTGCCATAGTCGTAGGGCATCTGACAGCCTTCCTTGATAACAGTAAGGGGAAGATCCTGTCCTTGCCAGTAATAACTTCCCCTAGAAATAGACCCCATACTTGATACATTGCAAGAAAACAAGAAAAAGTATGGAAAGAAAACGTTCTCATATTTGTGCTCTTTATTGTATGTATTACTTGGGAGCTTGAATGTATTTCTTCTTGTCTGTTTCTGGAGCAGTGGCAACCACAAAGATGCAGAGTTTGATGATGCCTGTGCTTTATCAAGTGTAGAAGCTGTTTATTGACTAAAAATGAGTCAAGTCATCAAGGATTTTCTGATACTATTACTGTGTGACTTTGGTGATATGTTTGTACATGCAAATGGTTTGGATTCAAACTTTGACTTGTAGAACTAAAACAACCTTTGGCCCTACCTTAGGGCTTCTGGCATGTCTCCATTTAAATGACGTTCACCAGTATTTATGGCTGGCTTGTTTCTATTTTGTCAGTGTCTTACTTACCTTGCCATATAATTTAACATTTTGAACATGTAAATTCTGGCTTCCCAGTGTAGTGGCATGTGTTTTCTATCTCAGCTGTCTCAGACCTCAAAACCCCACCACAGTGCCCCCCTCCCCCCCCCTCCAAAGTTCTCTATGTATTCATAGAATCACTAAGGTTGCCAACCTGTATGTATTGGACTTCTTTGATTTCCTTGATTCAATACACGTGTTCATGCTTTGCATTTTGGACATGCTAGAAATTACCCTGTGAAAATTAGATAGAGTTGATAATTTGGTTAAACCCAGTCAACCCAAGAGCTTGGACACTGATGGAGACACACGATGGATGGCATGCTCACTATAGCAGTAAGAGCTGGTTGGGCTTTGACACTGTCTCTGCATAACAGTTGTGAATGCCCAGGAATATTTGCAGAGTGAAATAGCTGTGGGAGGTTTTATTGGTCTCATAAACAATGATATCAGCCATGGTTAACTCCACAGCAGTCATTTTTGTAAGGTTATTTTTCATAAATACCATGTTCTTTCCCTGGGTTAAATGAATGAATTGCAGAAACTGTTCCATGTTACTGTCCTCGTGTTACATATTTCTTTCTTCTTCATATTTTCTGTTCTATCTGAATGATTGCACGTGTTCCGGGTATGGAGTATGCAATTTTTGTTTTAACTTGTATAAAGAATCAATATTGGGAGCATTATAGATGTTCAGAGGACACATTTATGTGATTATTAGAATAAGAAAGGAGCAGAAGTTCATTGCAGAGCTGATGCTTCCCCTCTCCAACCTGTAGGCTTGGGCTTTGTGTTGTGTCACTTCAAGTTGCATGACCAGTCTCTGAACTCCTGTTGAGTGATGCAGCTTTCTATTTCAAATACTACACCTGGATGTAAAGCACTAAAAATGTGGTCTAACAGCACTTAAAGTAACAACTGAAAATAAAACCATGTCAGAGTATAGTTTGGTCCCTTGCCGCAGTGTGAGCCAGCAAGGGAATTGCTCTGGAATGAACTTCTGTGGTAGCACAGGAATTTAGTTCTCAAAATAGTGTTTTCAGAGGCTGTGCAGAAATACTTTAGTCACTCTGTGGTTCTTAAGCACAGCTTTGAGATTCGAATGTATTTTCAAGATCTCCTATGATACTTAGGAACCTCAGTGGCATGTCTACACACCGCAGCATCATACAATCATAGAATCATAGAATAGTTAGGGTTGGAAAGGACCTTAAGCTCATCCAGTT
>JBAFWW010028616.1:8712-32736 GCA_036873685.1 Agapornis canus
GTGACATGGTTTAGTGTGAGGTGTCCCTGCTTATGTCAGGGGGGTTGGAACTAGACGATCTTAAGGTCCTTTCCAACCCTAACTATTCTGTGATTCTGTGATCCTATGATCCACTTTAGCAGCCTAACAGACATCCAGTTTAGCCAAGGCTGTGGGTGACCATCTATGGCCAGCCTGAGGTCTGGCTTTTGCCTTTATTTTTTTTATGTCTTGGTGAAAAAAGGAGTGAAGAGAGAATATTCTCTCAAAGAGCCATCTCAGCTTCCTGAGATGTATACCTTTGAATATGATAAATGATGTAAAAAACTGTATTTTTTCCCTGATGGAATGCATATGCAACATATATACATACATACATACATACACATAGAATTCAGCTTTCCATTTCTAATACTAGGAAAACTTCTATTTCACAGTTGGAGACTGACAGCAAACGCAGAAATCATATTCTTTCAATTTCTCCGTGTAGCATGCATAAACTTTTAGGTATAAAAAGATGTTTTCCATAGATGCACCTTATCATCTGCAGATGCATCAAGTACAAATTCACACGTATGCAAGCAGACCAATGGTCTGATTTGGACCTTCTGGTTATTCTGATAGGAAATTCCCAGACTGTTTTCTCCAGTATCCAGCTCAGATATAGCCACTTATAGCCACTTCAATACAATGGCTCCTAAGCCTCTTATCTTACTTGCCAGCTACACAGCTTGATTTGCTAATGGTTATATACTATTCTGCCTATACAGTACGCACGTACTCTGGTCTCTAGCACCACAAACATGCAGGTCCTCTCATCTATAGTCTAATTCTTTTCGCTGACACTCAGACCTCTATGCATGGCATGTGCATACAGAAAAGAGATCTTCTCATCCAGGAAAACAGTTAATAATGGAGCACAGGCTGTCATGAAAGGTACAGGCATGGCCAGGGAACCATTCTGAACAGCAACGTTTACGTACAATCCAGTCAGTCCCTTTTGTCCTCTTATCCATCTGTTTCACCATGTGTGTTCCTCCTCAAACCACTTTGATCCCTTCTTTTCCCCATCTCCAGTTCATCCTCTAAGGATCCCATAAGAACTCTTGTGAAATCCAAAGAGGATCTTCCCTTGCATCTCATAAGTATGTCCCACATTGCCAGGCAGTGAACCCCTCAGTCTGAAAGGAGGTTGTGAAAGCTGGTCCCTTTGATTCACTCTGTAGAACTCAATTCTATCTCATGGGTCTCATGATTCCAAGATGACACTCCAATTGCACTTGTTAGGTTTTTGGGTTTCTACCACCTGCTAGTGTTCTTTTGTGTATTTGGAGGACTGGATTTTTTTTTTTTTTTTAAATTTCTATATACAAGTCCTTAATCACATAACCAGACAGAAACATTTTATTTTATAAACATTGGACTAAGACAAACACCTCTTTGGAGGTGCTTTATGGATTCTTTGTTTTTCTTTTTATTGTTGAAAAATAAAACCTCAACAAAGACCAACCGAACATTTCAGTTGCTGAGCAATAGAATAACAATGTTATGCAAATTACAGCATGAAAATGCTAATGGTATGTGTGGATTTGCACATGTAAATAGTTACATGGGATTTAGTAATACTTCCTAACACATTTAAACTAATTGCTTGTGTCTTCTAGTACATTTTGTTTTTCTAGTACATTACCAAATATTTTTCCAATGTGTCATATCACATGTAATATCTGTACTGGTCATAGAGATTCATGAACCTCATAAACCTCTGAAAGGTTAAGCAGCAAGATTTTATTATGATCAAAGAAGACCAATGTCAAAGACCATAGAAATTACATTTCTTTCTGGTTTGTTTGTTTGGTTGTTTTATTTTTTTTTAAATGCATTTTTGCAAATACATTTTCCTCCTTTTTTTGTCTAAGTCATCTTCAAGGAAATAAGCAACAACTCTAACAATGCAGAAAACAGAACAATATTGATGACACAGGTCACTGTACTGTATACAATATTAACTGATTAAATAGAAATTAAGAAGTCCATTTTAAAGCATTAGTGAGCAAACTGGTGCATTTTATATTGATTTTTCACTTGCTAATTCCATATTGAGTCATAGAATCATAGAATAGTTAGGGTTGGAAAGTTCCAACCCCCCTGCCATAAGCAGGAACAACCCACACTAAACCATGCCATGCAAGGCTTTGTCCAACCTGGCCTTGAACACTGCCAGGGATGGAGCACTCACAACTTCCTTGGGCAGCCCATTCCAGTGCCTCACCACCCTCAACTCATTTTCATTTACACACTTCAGATTATGCTCTGTTTTTTGATTCCTTATTGATTCTTTCCCAAGGAGTCAATGTGAAGCTACTGCAATCTTCAGCTTAAGTTTGGTTCTGGTGTAGCCTGAGGAACCTGATTTTTGTCACCAGTAGTAAAGCCACAGGCTTTGCAGTGACCTGGCAGTGCCTGCAGAAATGCTGGAGTACCCAGGGAGACATTTGCAAAGAATATTCCAGCACAGTGCAAGAAGCTTTAGTATAACTATTCTAATGGCAGTATTAATGGTAGGGTTTATATGATGAGATAGCCTACTGCATTATTAGAACATTATCTAGACTACTAGTATATTCTGTGTTCTACATATATGGTGTGTCCACTTTTGCCTGTAGAATGGCTATGAACATAACACCAGTTACAGTGTAATGATCCTAAAGAACATGACAATTCTCGAGACTAGGAGAAAAGGGTAGATTAAAGATACTATAAAAGAAGACCCTAATGTTTTATATGTGTAGGGCAAGAAATCACAGGATTGTAAGTTTCAAATGAAGTTGTGACTGCTTGCAGTACTGAGAAGAATCCTTAGACTGTCAGTCACCTTTAAACAAATTTTACTCTTTTATTTGTGCTTTTTCACATTCTAAAATTCAAATAATTTAAATGTTGGCTCAGCTGTTTCAGTATCAGGTCTGTAATACTAACAGCATTTAAGAGAAATTTCCATGAATGGACCATGAGGAAACATAAGAAGGTTTCATGGATGTGGTCCAGTGTGCACTGTAAATACTGAGTAACACTGAGTCAACAGCAGGGGAGAAAGCAGCTCAGTACAAATGTTTTCTGATAATTTGCTTTTCATTAGGAGTGAAATGAATTAATGATGTGAATGAATTAATGATGTGTTCTACAGAAATACACTTAGAATGAGGTGAGCACAAGAACAGTTTATAAATTTGAGATCAATCTAGATTGTAGACTGCAAGACAAAACCACAATCCACTATCGGAGCACAGGCATATCTGTCTAAAGCTTTGAGTGTAAATCCACAAGGTCTAAGAAACTGTTCTGTGACTAAAGGTTAGTCTGACAATTTGTAGACTTAAGTTCTCAGAGGAAAGAAATAACACTGAATATTTTTCTATTAGAAATTTTGGGTGCCATACAGAAATTCTGAAACTCTAGAGTATCTACCATTTCAATGCACCAAAAATCAAGTGGCAGAAGAAATTTCCCTCATTGCTTTTAACTACAGCTCTCTTTCCTTATGTTTGTTGTGGACATGGCTGAATATTTTTATGCATCTTAATTACTTTTTTTTCTTTTTTTTTTCCTTTGGAATTACCACTTCTTCTTTTCCATTCTTAGCCACAAAAGTACAATCAAAGCGTTCCTCCACATAATAGTCTGAACATTAGGTGAGATTTTGAATCTGAAGACTCACATCTGAGTACATATTTGAGCAGAACTTTTTCATTTTACAGTTATCTCAAAACAAAACCCCAAACAACCCAAAAAACAATATCCACACCACCCAGCAAAATAACACATTTAAAAATTCCTTTTCATTCATTTGTTCTCGAGAAAGAACTTTAATTATGGGCAGTACCTTTCTGCAAGGTGATTCTGTTGTTCAACATTCAGCATAGCAATAATAGCAGGAAGAAAGTATATCAACATAATCATAGTGCCACCTAAAATAACAAGCTATTCCTAGAAATGAACACAGCTACAGAAACCAGGTTTTATTTGGTTAAAAAAAAATCAGTTATTAAAATTATCTGGTTTACCAGAAGATACCTTTTCACATAGAGCTCAAATACAGTTATAGGATAGCATGTAAAGAGCAAAATGCTAAAATGAGTTTGGAAGGCTGAATAAAGAAAAAAATACAAATTTAGGAAAATCTTTCTATTCCATTCCAACATATTGAATTTATTATTTATAGTACCAGTTAAAATGTACTAACTTTTAAAAAGTGCTTTCTTGTTTCTAGCTACTGAAATACAATTTTTCTACTACCTTTTATCATCTTTACTACCTTTTTGCAGCAAGATACTATGTATTTTTCACTTCAGAAGACCTACCAACAATGTCTGTGGCTGAGAATTAAAAAAATTACCTATGACTTTGCTTTGTAAAAAAAAGCACTAAGCAGTCAATTGGCAGTTGTTGAGCAGTGAATGACTTAAAAGTTAATCTGAGACAGAATTTCCCTACAGCAGCATGTACTTCAGAATCTTTTTTACAGAACACAGAACAGAAAATTATTAGCTTTTCCCATTGATCAGAAAACCACATGCAACAATTCAAATGCAGTGAACCTCAAGTGCTCAGGAATCTTCAAGCTGGTATTAAATTGTTGAACCCAGTCCAAGACTAGCTCTCTTCACTATTGACCTCAGTTATTGAACTATTCAAAACTGAAGCATTTCAGTTGTCCAGTGGGAACATTTGTGCATGCTTTTCTATCCCAAAGGAACAAATATAAAATGTAATTGACTCCAAAAGCAAATTGCAAAATAACTCAGCGAACGGTTTTAGAACATAAATATGATATAAAGTTCAAAAGGGGGGTTTATTTTTTTTTTTCTTGTGGGGTTTTATTTTGTTGCAAGTAAAAGACGTAAAAAATGCAGGTTTTCTAAAGTTCTGCTATTTCTGTAAAACAACAAACATAGCACAGCACTAATATGTCTTGCAAACTGAAATATGACACAAAATGTATCTTTAACAGATTTTACTCATAGTCTTTACAGAAAACCAACAGCATATACTGGTTTAGACCTTAAAATCTATTTGTTGAGTAAGGCTTTCTGCCACTAACTATTATTTTCTCTTTTGAATGACTGAGATTTGTAATAATAAGATGATATGTCACAGTTTTTTCAGTACAGTTTTTATTTCCTCCATTTGCATAGCTACTAGGTTTGCAAGGAAAGAAAGAACATAACTGAGAAACAGCTAATTGTTTCTAACAGAAAGTTGCTTTTAGGCACAGGTAAATTCAGAAACGGAAGCAGTCCTTGACCAGTGTCATGTAATGCTTTCTTACAGACGGCAACGTATACAGTGAATACGGATGTTCTATGAAGGGAAAAGGAAAACAAAAAATCCAAACAAAAACCCCAAAACAATCGTAATATGAACCGATGAGAAAACTTTGGATGGACCATTTATTTTCTAATTATGCATGTGCACATGCATATGCGTTAAGTTGACCTTGGCTGGACATTAGGTGTCCAACCAAGCTTCTCCATCAGTCCTCCTCCTCAGCTGGACAGGGGAGAGAAAATATAGAACCATAGAATCCCTTTGTTATTTCCCTTATCATTATTATTGGTGGTAACAGCAGTGGTTTTGTGTTATACCTTAGTTACTTGACTGTTCTTATCACAACCCGTGGTAGTTACGCTCTTTCAGTCCTCCTCCCCATCCCTCTGGAAGAGGGGGGAAAAAGGGGGGAGAGTGAGCTAGCGGCTGTGTGGTTCTAGGTTGCCAGCTGGGTTTAAACCATGACACTCACCAACTACTGTCATGGGCAAAACAGACTTGACTTATGGAGATTAATTTCATTTTATTACTAATCAAGTCACAGTAGGGTAATGAGAAATAAACCCAAATATTTAAACACCTCCCCTTTGGAGATTAATTTCATTTTATTACTAATCAAATCACAGTAGGGTAATGAGAAATAAACCCAAATATTTAAACACCTCCCCTTATCCATTCCTTCTTCTCAGGCTCAACTTCACTGCTGATTTTGTTCCATTGTCTTCCCAAGTTGCTCAGGGAGATTGGGAATGGGGGTTGCAGTCAGTTCAGAACGTTGTCTCTGACACTCCTTACTCTTCGTACCCTTCCTGTGCTGTAGTGTGGGGTCACTCCCACAGGATACAGTCCCACGCAGACTGTGGCTCCTATCCACAGCCTCAGTTCTTCATGACCTACTCCAGGGTGAGTCCTTTCTATGATGTGCAGTCTTTCAGGAACAGATAGACACTCATGAGGTCACAAGTCCTGTCAACAAAACTTTTTCAATGTGAGCTCCTGTCTTTCCAGAGGTTCATAGATCCTGCCAGGATGCTACCTTAGCATGGCCTTCCCACAGTATCACAGCAAGCCCCTGCTCTGGTGTGAGATTCTCCATAGGTTTCAGGTGGGTTTCTGCTCCATCATGGACTTTTATGGGCTCCAGTAGGACCCCCTGCCTCACCATGGTTTTCACCATGGGCTGGAGGGAATCTGTGGTCCAACAACTGGGGAACTTCCTAGCCCTCCTTCACTGATCTTGGTGTCTCCAGAGTTGTTTCTCTCACTCCTCTCTTCCAGCTGCTGTTGTGTGGCAGTTTTTCCCCTTAAATATGTTATCTCAGAGGTGCTACCATTCTTGCTGATGGGCTTGGCCTTTGTCAGATGTGGGTCAGTCTTGAAGCCTGTTGGCATTGGCTGTATTAGACATCTGTGGGAGCTTCTAGCAGCTTCTCACAGAAGCCACCTCTGTAGCCCCCAACTGCCTGCTGTGCAAACCCAATACAACATATTATCAGAATAAAAGACAATACTCTGAACATGGAAAGACAAAGTGATAAGAAACTTATCCAAACACCAGCATCCTGAAAATCTTAGTCTTAAATTTTTAGTCTTTATAATCTTAATTTTATGGATTTTTCATGGATATTATGAATCCTCAAAATTACCATGGAGTTTAGGCAGTAAGGATGCATTACCATTACTGCTATAGCAAGAATGACCAGATAAAATAAATCCGTATCTGAAAGATCTGGATTACATATGAACAACTAGGATAAAAATTCTGGTTCTTTTTGTAGGTAAGTGCATTTATAGGTCCCATGGTTCTGGATACTTCTAAGAACATTTGAATAAAATTAATTTTGAGATGATGTTATTTAGCATTTTATTTGATCTTGCAAAATTAAACTTTTTTAGTAATAGGATTTTTAGGAAAATGATGAAAAAAATTATGCAAATAAAAAGCAAGCTAAAAAACATCAAGTAGGAGTTCTGCTTTACAGCATCTGTGTTGAGACAGTGTCTTTATTTTCTGTATTTAGTGCTAACTGCAAGCAAGATTTTCTTTTTTTTTTTTTTTTATTTGAAGAAATTATATTCCATTTGCATATTTATAAAAGTCCTAAGAACATGTAAGAATATATGAAGCTCTGACACTGAAAACCACAATTCACAAGCCTGAGAGTTTCTTAACCTTCACTTTGCAAATATGAAGCTGTGATAAAATCTAAATTAGAATCTTCCCTGAGTCCATAGGCCCAAGGAATCTCACTGCAAATGAGATTCAGAATATCATGCTTCACTCATTGCTGCAGGAAATTTCTAATTTTACAAATCCAAGATTTTAAGACATTAATTTTTAAGAAGTTTTTCAGGAAAAAAGTCATCTCTGACAAATGAACAAATATTTTCATCTACCTTTTTTCATAGGAAACTTTGAAACAACTCATTGCATACAGTTTATACTCTAAGTAATCCCTACTAATATTTATTCCTTGTCTGTAATATTTAATATCATCCTTGTGCTATTTCATATAGCTTCTAGGTTTTTTAATACAGCTGTTGTTATGACTGTATCTCCATCTTCTTGCATAATACACATTTTGGTGTGTATATATATATATTATATTATATAATATATATATATTATAAATATAATATATATTATATTATATATTATATATAATATATATTATATATGTTATGTATATATACATATAGTTACCATTCCAAAAAAAATCGTCCCCTCTGCATGTCTGTAAAATCTTCTATATATGTGTGTATTTATATGTTCATATCTATCTATCTATCTATCTATCTATCTATCTATCTATCTAACTATGATGGACAGTTTTAAAAAGAAGCAAAATCCTGTTGAGATGGCAGCTTTGTGCCTTTGTATTCTTAAAGAGGGAGACTTTCATAAAAAAAAAAAAAAAAGCAAATAAAGACAGAGAGAGAAGATTCTAGACCTATACAGAGTTTAAATACTGCAGCCATTTGGATGGGTCACTCCATAGTACAAGTAGGTGAGTCAAAATTTCAACCACAAAAAAACAATGGAAACAATAACAGCTTAACTAAACATCAACAGCTGGAAAACTATCAAATAAAGTATTTATTAGTAGCGTTTTCTGTGTTTTGCACTGGAATTGTAAATTAGAAGAGAATAGCTACAGGAAGTCAGAGATAATTTCAATACCATGAATCATAGAATCGTAGAATAGTTAGAGTTGGAAAGGACCTTAAGATCATCTAGTTCCAACCCCCATGCCATTTGCAGGGACACCTCCCACTAAACTATACGCTCTGTCCAACCTGGCCTTTTCTTTCACATTTGAAATAGTTTGATAGTTTAAGTAATGTAAAATGTATTCTAAGTTGAACTGTTGAACTGTGCAATATCCCTGATTTTTTTTTTAACCACTTTATTAGAAAGATGGTATGTATAAAAAGAAACTTGTGTGTATATATATATATATATATATATAAAGGCCTGTGTTCAGGCAGCTATGAGTTTTGTAATTTCTTCAATAGTTCAAAACCATCTTTGATGTTTTTATATGTTAAGCTGAAACAGTATCACTCTGGTGGCAGCCCAGACCATCATATGTGAGTTGTACGTTTATAAATATGAAAATAATTTGAGATTTCAAAAAAGCGCTACGTTTATTTTAAGTGGCAAAGTTATTACACTCCAAATCTGTCATTGGCTGGAAAAGCTAACAAAGGCTGAAAAATGCATTTCTAATAAAAGCCTTATCCATCTGGTATTGTTTATGTCTTTCAACTGTATTGTACTGGTCATCACTTAGTCCACATGATCTACATATGATTATTCAGGGGGTTTTGTTTGTCTTGATTTATAGATGACTTTGATGAGCTTGTGGTGACTAACAATGATGTTGTGCTTAAAAATATCGCTGAAGATTTGCGGAATCGTTTACCCATGGAGGCAATGTTTAATTCGGAGCGTCAAGCTGTACAGAAAGTAAGCTAATTGTTATGGTCTGCTTTTGCTGAACCACATCATTTATTTGGGGACTGATGCTGATTTCAGTTTTCATAGTAGTTCATAATTGATTCTCAGGTCTCTTGCTGCATGATTGTGTGACACCAAGAAATTTGCTTCATAGTTCTTAATACCTTGTTCGTAAGTTATCTGGCATAGCTTTCATTCTATGTGATATGGCACCTGTCACAGTGATTCTTTAATGCTGGCTCCATAACAGCCCCCTTAAAGAAAACAGAAATACAGGGCCAGTGTTTCACTGTTGCCATAATGTGGGCCGTGCAGAAATTATTTCCAGCTCTTTTCAGATTCTGATGGCTCAGAAAGAGGTAGGCTGTGAGTCCTGTGGGAGGGGAGAGCACCTTTTCTGCTTGAGCTGTCAATAGATGTGGAAAATAAACGCATTTTGCAGAAAAGTGACGTGTGGCTCTTAAATGGGAAAAGTGGATTGGCCACATGCAGCAAGCCTGAGAGAGAGAGGAAAGAAGAGTAGGAGGATGAAGATTATACCCCTTGAAATGATGAGAAGCAAGCATCCCAACTGGTCTGCTTTTGATTGAAAATGGCACCCATTTTAATCAGGAGTAATTCTAGCTTGGGGCATAAGGCATGAAGATGAAAATATTCAGACAGTTAAAGTCAAGAAGTAATAATGCCCTTTCTCTAAATTTAAGTTACATTTGTCTTATCAAAGTGGAAGAGAAAAAGCTTCCTTCACTCTGTACCACCTCTATAGCCAAGCAAGCAGTAAGGAGACCAAATTCACAGCGAGTCTCCTACTTGGCTGTCAAAGCGAGCTTGCTGTCTTTTGTCAAATTCCACTTAATGGTTATTTCAGTGGAATTTGATGATCAGGTTTACATGCAGGATTTTTATAATTTCATTTTGATATGTAACTTCTGAGTAGGGAAAACCTTGTATATCATAGATTTTTGGGATAGATAGGGTGGTAGGACAATTAACTGTGTAACAGTGTAAATGAAATTGAGAGACTTGGTTATGCCTTTCTTAGGTTTTGTTCCTCTTCTCAGATACACCAACATCCGCTGCCCATGATTCATGTTGATTCATTCCTTTATGATGATGATTTTGTTGATTCATTGTGTGAGGAGGGGAAAATGAGTAGGAGCTACTGCACAGAGTGTGGCTCATACAAGACTGCATCTTTGGGTAAGTGCTCTTTTGGGAACAAGAGAAACAAATTCAGTTTGACTAAACTGGTTTGTGCAGTGACTCAGCTAGACAACACAGTATCCAGCTGATGGAATACTTTGTCCAGACTGGTGAGGTACACAAGCCAGAATTACTTCCCATAACCAATGGAAAGAGACTCCTATACACGTAAGTTGAATTAATTTGCAGTGTATGAGTGACACTAGTTGCCCACAAAAACTGGGCAGGGAAGAGACAGGGCTATGTACCACTGAAAAGGAAGATGCAAGAGGAAGACAATACTGTAGGAGTCCATGCAGTATCCTCAGTCTTCTCTTACCCCCCGAAAAGCAGTATAAATCACCATCTGTCTTAAAGCTTGTGTGTGCTGTGGTATAGATCAGTGCTGTTGCTAGTATAGCATGGCATTGGAGGAATGGTTTATATGGAAAACATTCCATTCCTCAAAACCTTGGAGTTGAAATTCAATGTATTGTCTGCCCATAAAAAGGCTTTAGGTACCATGTATCCTTTTTCATTTAAACAACCCCAAGTTGTTTTCTTATTCTTTAATATATGTCACTATGCAGAAAAGGGTAATTCAGTTTCATGAAAGATTTCAGAATTCTCCAAGTAAGGGAAGGAATCCCCAGACTCAGGACAGACTATGTGGCTGACTGCCTCTGATCTGCAATCCCTGGATATCTGGGTTTCCCAGCACTAGTTCAGACAGGAAACCATACAGGTTTTCAGTGATGATAACTCCTCAGATTAGTATTTCATTGGTTAATAGCACAGTAGTTAGTACTGCCCACCCAACACCTTTGTTCTGTTCTTATTTCCCAGAGTTTATTTCGCATTCCTTTTCCCTCATGGAACTGAAGTTTCTTTATCAACATGTACTGCCTGACCTGACAGGAAAGGTAGTGGTTGACGTTGGCTCCAGACTTGGTGCAGTGCTATTTGCGGTAACTTCCAGCACAGGAATTCATATTTTATTACTGTGACAAACACTTTCCCTCTTCTCTGACTGCCTGCTCTTGTTACTCCATCTTGGATGGGTTGTTCTGAGAGGCACCTCAGATTTGACTCTCTGAACAGTATAAGGCACTGTTTACTAGTGATGTCAGTTCTGTTCCTCACAAGAGGGAATATAAGTGATCTTGCTTATTGAGAGAAAAAATCTGTTGTCCAACAGAGTAGCATATTGCTGTCACACATGCTGCTCATTTGCTAGTTCCTGCTCTGTCTCTTCTTCATAAGTAAGTTTGTCCTCTATGTCTTGACCATATCTATATATAGATTAGTTATGTTAAATTCTTTTATGAAGCTGACAAACTGTTAAATTATACAAAGGAAGACTTTGATATGAATTTGTCTACAAAAACATATTGTCCTGCTCTGCATTTTAAAATGCACATGAAATACTTCATCGAGAAACTTGAGTACAATTTTGATTGCTTTTGGCATGGCTAGTGCAACATATGGCCAAAAGCAATGCAAAACACACATTACAACTTTCTTACAAAAGCCAATGGCTGTTTAGGGCTCAGTCTTGGAAACACTTGAGCATGTAATTTTACTCATCTGAATAATGTAATTTCGGACTACTCAGATGAGGAAAGTTACTCCCATTTGTAAGCATTTGCAGCATTGGATCCTTAAATGGTAACACTTTTGCTAGCCTGAATTTGTTTTGAAGTACTTAAATGCTTGCATGGTTATAGCAGAAGATAGTCTTAACTAAAACAGGGGAAATGTTTTTAAAAAGAAGAGTTCTCCTGTTTAATCATGGTTTTGCCTTGCATGGGAGGAGGCCTGACCTCACCTTCACAGGTTGATTTTCTGCTCTCTGAGTTGAATGGTTTCAAAAAACATTAAAAATTAGTTTGTAGTACATAGATAGCTCAGATGTTCTATATCTTTAGCATAATTTATTTGCCTTTACCCTTGTTGGCAACATGTAATTGTGGTATTCAGTGGAGACAATGGCACTTAAAGCTATGTCTTCATTAGGGCCCTATAGGCTCAAGTATTTATACTTTTTTTTTCATAACATCTGCAGTAACTTTCTGAAAAATCTCAGTCTGAAACTGAACCATTATTTTGGTCTTATTATTAAAGGATAATTTACCTTTTTTCATATGTACCTGTCTGAAGCACCTGAAAATGGCCATAATACTATATTATAGGTGCTGACAAAGACTTTGTACCAAAATACCCTCTTATATTACTGGTACCTTTTCCTCCTTCGTTTTCACTCACTTTGACTTTATGTGTCTTCTTTTTTCTTTCCGTTTTCTCTTGGTTTTTTTTTCTTCTTCCATTCTCTGAAGAAATAAAAATATGCAGTCTTTTAGCTTTACAGTATTTTTGTAACTTGGTTTGTACTGCTTTTTTCCTTCTTAGGCCATTTTCCATCTGTTTTGCAACTGAAGTGAAGCTAGAGCTTTCCTTTTTATTGTTTTGACATGTCGTTTTGGATTTCCTATTAAAATTTGTGAGATGTAAGTGGGAATTGCCACATCAGGGGCTTAGCTCTGAAAAACATGTCACGTCCACTGAATGACATTTCTCAACTTGCTGTTTTAAAATGCTTTCTTAATCTTAACCTCTGTTCTATTTTTTCCACTTCAATTGATTTTTTTAACTTGTTTTAAAGGCATCACAGTTACTAAATTTCCTTTTCCTAATGTAGGGTTATCTTTATAGCTCAGCATCCCAACTGTATGGAGTAGAAATGAATGCAGACTTTTGTCAGTTGCAAGAAATGATGATTACAAAATACCAGTTCATTGACAGAATTAAGGTAACTTAATACATGGTTTAGTGTATGTTTTCTTTAACTACTGTGTACTAGGTGTCCTGTTTATGTGAGTAGCTGGTAAATCAGCATGCTGAGAAGAAGTTCTGCTTTTGCTTGTTTTGGTCCTAAATAAAAGCTTTGCATTAGGGGAAAAACCCAAAATCTCATAGCAGAGAGTAAGAAAATGCATGCTGAATCGCTTAGCCTAGTCACTGAATGGATTTACCTACTGGCTTACACAAACCAGGCACATTTTAGCTGTTTCTCCCAGTGAAATCAGTGACATTGCCACTAACTTCTGTGAAACTGAGTGTATAAAAAGTTTGTCATGAATAACAAAACTAGATGTCTGTGTTCCATTAACATTAGCAGCAAGATATTTGTAGAATTTGCAAATTTGTGTCTAAGGACACCTAAAGGACTTAACAGGTATTGGCATTTCCTGTGTTGTAATATCAGTGCATATGTACCTTTCACAAACAAAATGAATTTCAAACAATGTGTTGTCATTATGGGAACCATTTCCCTAGTCCCTTTATGGAATTGCTGATATTTTAATGGGATTTTTTTTTTCTTTTTCTTGGAATAACTAGTTATTTTGTTGCCAGTAAAAGTTGGAAAGAAGAATGCACTGGGTAGAATACTGGCTTTAATCCTGTGTTATGTGCGTGTGTTCTTGAATGGAGGCACAAACTGCTGGCTGTAGTAATTTTTTGGGAACTAAAGTAACCAATTTTAAACTGGATAGAAATAAGAAACATGACATATTCGACACAGTATAAGCAATATCATTGGGTTGGCCAGTTCAATCCCTGTTCAATCCCAGTTCAATCCCTGTTGCTGTCAGTTTATCCTTCAGGTCTTGCATGTTTTGTGTTCATAACAGCTTATTGTGACGGGACTGAAAGTGCAGTTAGAAACTCTGTCAAGTTAATTCAGTGGAGCTGGAGATCTGTATGTATGCTTTTCAGCCTTGTATTCTTTATTATGAGCCTTTTTGTTTTTCCTTCACACCTTGTAATTCTGCTGAAGTATTCACTTCAGAGCATAAAGATTAGAAGATAATAAGTTTTCAAAGCAGTGCCTGAGGACTTAGCTATTTGAGTCTCATTAGATGCTAATTTAGTCATGTGACTCCTGTTATCACATTGCTTTGAATATTTCAGTCTTAGGTTTTATTTCACTCCAAATGACTCCTCTCTAGCATTCTGGACTTGAAACAGTCAGAATCCAGTAATTGCTATTATTGAAATATAATCAGAATCCAGTAACTGCTATTATTGAAACATAGTCAGAATCCAGTAGTTGCTGATAATAATTTATGACACAAATTTGAAAAAACTTTTAAGAGACCCTTCTTAAATGGCAATCGTTTTTTCAAGGTATTCTGAATTTTTTTTAGTTATGTTCCCAAAGGACAGCAGGGTGGATTAATATCTTTAGTGACTAAATCTCTGATTTAACCCTATGTTTCTTTGGTCAACATTTGGTTCGTTAAAGTACATAGAAAGTTGCTCAGCATCTTTTGAACAAACAGATGCTGGGAGGAAAGTAAACAGTTCAGCAGATCTTAGGAAACTTGAGACCACAATTCAGAAATTGCCTGTAATCATTAAAGGCTTGGTGCAACAGAGCAGTTTTAAAATCAGTTGCTGCCTCCTCTGTTGTGCCAGCACACAGCCAAGCAGGTCAGGGAACTGGTCCAACTGCAAAAGAACCCAGCAAAAAGGTGCTGTTCTGGTTGGAGGAAAACCTGGGTCAGGCTTGTGGTACAGCCACAAGTGTTTATGTGGTTCTACATTCCCCAATAGGGATGAGGATGTGTTTTGGGAGAATGGGGTACTTAGGTCACTACAGTCACCATGGTCACCTACTCTGTAAATGTGGACTAATTTTAAGGTTCAAGGTTTATCCAAGTCAAGGAGACATCAGCACAAGTCCAGACTTTCCCTCAATTCTCTGAATTGAGGCTTATAATACCAAGTGTGCCATTAGTAGGGCATTAAGAAAATTAAGTGCTAATTGTGATTTCTTGTGCTGCAAGAATTCCACTGACTGAAGTCTACCAGTCACTTGTGTTTGGATTAAAGGGCTGCTGCTTTGTGGGATTTTTGTACAGAAATTATATGATTTTGTTATTTTTGCCCCTTGAAAATAAGCGAGTGAAATGAAATGTCTCCTTAGCCTCAGAACAGTGATCCACATCCCACTTACAGTCAAGGTAAAATCTAGGTTCTGGTATGTGAGTTCTAGAGATGTAGCAGAGGCATGTTTTGCCCCTAGCTGCTGTCCTGCCCCACTGCAGGAAGGAGGCTGTTGCCTGTATAACAGCAGCAGTCAAGCCTGTATCCAAATCTTTATCCACCCCAGTTTATGGTCTTTCATTTTCATCAACAGTTAGCAGGGGCTTTTTGTGGAGGACTTGAGTTTACACCCAGGACCTGCTGTATTTGGTGGTGGCCTAAGTGGTGTGTCTTCTTTCTCTGCTGCCTGAATGCTTAAACTTTTTAATCAGCTTCTGTACTGCTACAGTTTACAGTGCACTGTTTGAAGATAAATTGTTGCCAATCTTAATTGTCCTAAAAATCTCTGACTTTCATGAACTAGTGGCTAAATAGTTTAGGTGTCCACACACTAGAGGTGAAAGAAATTTGACCATTCAGACAACTAAACTGTCCCTGTTTCTCAGTGAGCCAGAGCCTACCAGTTCCAGGTAAGGTATGGGGCCACAGTTGCTTCCTTTCCATGTACTACAGGCAGTGGCGAACAACTTGGCATGGTAATGTGTTTAAGGAGTTAAACTTGTTTGTTTTACTGATTTGAGGTGCTTGCAGAGAACCCATGAAATACATCTCTCAAAGATGAGATACTGCAATGCCTAATATTTTATGACTGATAGAGTTTTGTTTCTGTTATTACTGACATTGAAATATTTGGCTGTAATTGCAATTGCTATAATGCATTCTGGTAGCATGGACTAGAGTCGTAAACTGTGACAACTCATTATCTTTTCAGCACTTGGACCCTTACAAGTTGCAGGGGTCAATCAGAACAGCATGCTTTGCATGTTTGTTAAAGAGGAGGAATACATAATTTATCCTCCCAACAAGTACTGATGTATTGTTAAGTGGGCAAAATGTTTTTCAACAGATAATTTTTTTTAACCTTTTGTACTAACATTCAGCTTTCCTGCCAGAATTGAGAATTCCTTTTTACATCTGTCCAATATTGGACGGGTTTGACAAAATGTGAAGTGTTCAATGCATCAGGTTAGTATGTTCCCAGCCCAACCCAGGGGTAGGTCACACAGGAAACAAAAAAAAGTTGTTCAGATTTTCTGGGGGTTTTCAACATATAAGGATGAAAAAATAAACCTGTGGAAAGCAAGTAATATTCAGATAGATATTTCTGTCTGTTACCCCTTCAAAAGATGTTCCAGTTGACGTTTCTTCTCAGATTTGGGATGTGATATATTTCTTCGTGTTTAAGAGGAAATCAAACACATCTTGTCAGAGTGCTAATGAGCATCCATATTCTCCTGTCACTGTAATCTCACCTGTTTGAAAATGACATGATGTGCTAATATCCTTTTTGGTAGGTGAAGGTAGATGGAATCAAGCCAGCTGCTGTGCTGACTGGAGGGGCAGTTGTTTAGTAAAGTGAAGCAAAGCACTTGCTGTCCTCCAGTGCCACCAAGCATCCTGCCTTTCCAGCATTCCCAGTCCCAACACATGTTGTGAAAATTCATCTGTCAAACCTGGGTCTATAGTGTCTTCTCTAGCTGTAATCCTTTGGTAACCAACTGAGCCTGTGAGATGTCTTTTAATATCATCAAAAAAACTTTATCTGGTTTAGCTTCTTTCCTGAAATTAGTGTGCATTTGTGATAAAATACAGATAAGTGAAACATGACAGCCATCACATACACAATCTCCTCTGTTATCGCACACAGCGTTCTAGACCAAAGGTTGGATGTTTATTTCACTTGATGTAATAAATCCCATATTTTAATTAGAGGAGATAAAACTGATTTTTGTTTTTTCATTTCTTAAAGCTTCTTCTTTTGATCTACTGTGAAGCCAGTGAAATACCTGCTTTGTGGCTGGTTCAAAATGGTGGTAGCAGGTGCTGTATCAGGTTGACAGGCTTCACGGCTACTTGAAGGCAGTATTTGTCTCTTAATTTATGCCTTGTGAAATTTTTATCCTTCAGGTGGTTCACGCAGACATCTGTACTCAGGCTTCACTTCTTCAGAGGGCTGATGTTGTTGTAATGAATAATGTCTTTGAATATTTTCTTGACAGACAGGAACAGGCTAGGTAAGCTATGTGTCTGAACAAGTTATCTATTTCTTTGGCATTGTCTGTGTAACCTTGTGAGCTATGGAAAACCTTAAGGTTGTGCTTTTTGAAGTCACATAAATTACATAAATTAAACTGCCTACATTTGTTATACTTAACTGCTAAAGTGTTATGGCAGTTGTTTGTTGTTAAACCCACTAAACACTCCTGCTTTGTTTACGCAAACCTTGCCCTGAATCCTTGCACTGATCTGTTAAAATAGTATCTGCTGTTAAAGGACCTGAAATTAGTATATTGGCATGAACTTAATCTTCAGAAAGAATGCAGGCCACTGACTTGTGAATGTCACAGCTTTAATATAGATGCACTGCAAAACATGGCTATTAATCCTATTTTGTAATATGTATTCACAAGGATGCGGTAGCAAACAATGGTTAAGGTTCTTCTCTTTCAGGTACAAGATACTCACAGATGAGCTTTTGCTAATCCAGCAATATCAGTTTATACCATAAATAACTTTATTGTCCAAAGTTGCTTTGCCTTTATAATGGACAGTCAAAAAAACAGTGTGTATTCACCATCCCAGCCAACAGTCTGACATTTGCTAACAGTTTCAGCTAAGACTTGTCTTACTACTGCCCATGATACCAGGTAGTAATGTCAGCTAGAGAGGTACAGAGTGGATGGGTGAAGAGTAGTGTGTGTTTCAAGTTGCCAGGAGATTTGTTTCTGAGCACATATCTGAGAATTCATTTGATTCTTCAAGAACTCGGGGACAGTGGTTTAATGTTGCATTAGTACCATGAAGAAAAATGACATTTGAAGAATATTGGAAATATAATTCTTTTTAGTCTGAGTTGCCGTGCTGTGAAAAATTATCTGACTTGCAAAATCAGGAGAAAAGGAATGCGGGAGGCAATATTTAAATACTTGCGATTGCTAATGTCTCAAGCATTTTGTCACGACTACAAAGTGTGTATGTGAAGAGCAGGTTGTTATTAAGCTTAATCATAGAATCACAGAATGATTTGGATTGTAAAGGAAATTAAGATCATCTAGTTCCAACACCCCTGCCATGGGCAGGAATGCCACACACTAAACCATGTAGCTGAAGGCTCATTCCAACCTAGCCTTGAACACTGCCAGGGATGGAGCATTTACCCTTTCTCTGGGCAACCCACTCCAGTGCCTCACCACCCTCACAGTAGAGAACTTCTTACTTGCTTCTAACCTGAACTTCCTTTGTTTTAGTTTGAACCCATTACTGCGTGTCCTATCGCTACAGTCCCTGATGAAGAGTCCCTCTCCAGCATGCATGTAGGCCCCCTTCAGATATTGGAAGGCTGCTGTGTGTTTTATTAAACACTGTGCTCAGAAACTGGGTTTTCTTTAAAAGTTTAAAGGGACGAAATGTTGATGTTTAATCCTAGTCCAAAGTGAAGGTGTTGACAGTACAAAATGATGTGCATGTATGTTACAAAAGTTAAAAAGTTAAAAATCTTAACACTGTAAGACCACTTATTCTCTCTATTTTAAATACAAAGCTTGATTTTGTTCATACAAGATATTTGCTTAATATTAATAGTGACTGATAAGACTGTACAGCAAGTCTTTAAGTTTAGTCTATCTCTGCCCAGTAAACTGTAGGAGTCTTAGATTTGGTTTATGATCAAGTGTGGTTTGTTCCCTAAAAATTGGTGACCTGCTTTTTTTTTTTTTTTTTTAGAGCTTGGGAATTTGTTGCTTGTAATGTAAGGAAAAGAGGGTCCTTATTAGTGACAGTTCCAGGCCTTACCGAATCGCTTTCAAAGGTCCAGGTAAGTTCCCTCAGCTGCTTTTAGCCAAGACATTTTGGCACTTTCTATGAAAGTTAAAAAAAACCCCAAACCAAACAGCAAAACAAAACCCAACACAAACCATTCACAAAACCAGATTAAGGTGTGAGTAATTTTTGCAATAATCATATCCACTCCCATCAGATTTCTTCCACATATAGGGGTAGAACTTCAGAAGTACATATGTATTTATAGACTTCTGGAAGCAAAACCTTGACATGTTTTCTCAATTTAGCTCTATGTTAGCACATCCCTTGAAACATGGCAAACTATTTTGTTAAGCCAGTGGAAGAAAGTGACATATTAAGGAAGGACCATCCCTGAGGATACTGTGTCTTCTGACCTGCTGTGACATAGAAAATGACTCATACTTTGAGCTGTTACAAGTACAGATCAGGGAGAGATGTGGTCTCCCAACTAGTCAAGTGATTACTGTTAGGTGTCTTGGATCAGTGACATTTAAATTGCCTGTTGGAAACAAACATGATGACAGTGCAACTTCCTAAGATGTTGAACACCCTGTACTACTACTGCTGTTCCCCAAGTAGTAACTACTTCTGATGGACCAACCTCTGCTCTGTTACCTCTGCTACCCATGCCATAGGTCACTGATGGATTACAGTTGTTACGTGTATGATGCTTAGCCAATTGTGTGGGCTGGCTTTAGCTCAGAAACAAAATACTGATCATAGAAGACAAGGTTATTTATGAAGTGGCTTGCTCACCACAGTAGTCTGCTTTAGAGAAATCAAATCACTTGTTGCTTGTGCGTTGATGGGTGAAATAGATCCTGAGGCCCAGAAGCAGCAGTGGTGTCGCTTTGACCTTTCCTTGGAGCAGGCAGTAGAAACACAGCAGCTGAGAAGCCCTTTGTAGCCTTAATACAGTACTCCCTGTGTGTAAACCAAGGAATACCTGTAATTCTTCTATGGTACAGTTAGTGGCTCCCTCAGTACTTCTGTCAGAACGTGTATAGAGAAGTATGCTAGCAAAATACCTAGGTTATTCACTGAAAAAATTTTTAAAAGGTATCCTTCATAGAATCATAAAATTACAAAATTGTTTGGAATGGAAGGGACCTTAAAGCTCATCTTGTTCCAACCCCTGGCCACGGGCAAGGACACCTTCCACTAGATCAGGTTGCTTCAAGCCCTGTTCAACCTTTGAACATTTCCAGGGATGGGGCAGACACAACTTCTCTGAGCAACTTGTCCCAGTGTCTCATCACCCTTGTTTGTGTCCAGTCTAAATCTACCCTCTTTCAGTTTATAATCACTGCCTTTTGTCCTGTAACTACAGGCCCTGGTAAAAAGACTCTCAATCTTCCTTGAAAGGCTGCAGTAAGGTCTCCCTGGAGCCTTCTTTTCTTGTGGCTGAATGAGCCCAGCTCTCTCAGTCTGTATTCACAGGAGAGGTGCTCCAGCCCTCTGACCATTTTTGTGGCCCTCCTCTGGACCCGCTCTACATGTCCATGTCTTTCTTGTTCTGGGGTGCCCAGAGCTGGGCACAGTACTCCAGGTGGTATCTCATGAGAGCAGAGTAGAGGGGTAAAATCACCTCACTTGGCCTGCTGGCCACACTGCAGCCTGTGATGCAGTTAGCTTTCTGGGCTGCACACATTGTGGGCTTATATCCAGTTTTTCATTGACCAGGATCCTCAAGTCTTTCTCTGCAAGGCTGCTCTCAATACATTTATTCCCCAGTCCGTGCTGACCGTCAGGTCCCAGCTGCAGGACTCAGCTGCAGGACCTTGCAGTTGGCCTTCAACTTCATGACATTTGCATGGGCTTGGTCCTCAAGCTTCTCAAGGTCTCTCTGGGTGGATTCCCTCCAGCAAATCCACTTCATCGCTTGGCTTGGTGTAATCTACAAGCTTGCTGAGGGTGTACTTATTCCCATCTATGTCATTCATGAAAATATTAAATAGGCCCCTGAGGGACAGCACTTGTTACTGGTTTCCACTTGAGCACTGGGCCATTCACTACATCTCTTTATTCTCTTTGTTATCTTTGGATTTTAATTTATTCTCTCCCATTTAGGTTAAATGACATTTCCAGAAATTAATTTATCATTGCTGCATAACTTGGAATGACTAATCTCTCCTATTATGTCTTGCATTTTTAAAGTTGTGCTGACCTTGAAACTCCTTCTGTGTTTCTCAACATTGTGTTAAGAATCTGCTTTCATTGTTTCAGACAGATATACAGCTTGGCCAATGGGTCGAAGAGATGCAGCTAAACTATGATGTGTATGTGGAAAAGGATGCTGACAGAGAAGCACTTGAACAAATACATTTGTACAGGATTCTCTAATAGCTGGAAGAATTTACTAGTATCCTTGTAATATCATATATTTTGGGTCTAAAATGAATTTGGATTGTTTTGTATGAATAAATCAGGTCAAAATTCTTATTGTAATAGATCTGGGTCATATCTGTGGTTTGTAATGAAAGAGTCTTTTGAAATGGGTTTTTTTATGGAGGCATTCTGAATCAACAGTGTATATTGATTTTTAACTAGGAGATTCTTTATGGTTTAATTTTTGCAGAAATTTTGGAGAGAGTGGGTACGTACTGATGCTAAAAGAAGTTTTATTCACTGCTAATGTTTGCTAAATGTGTCAAACTTAAGAATAGCAAATAATAATGTGAATGGTAAGAACACATTTAGCGTGTTACTTGAAAGCTGCAGTACATTAGAGTTTGCTGTTTTGTTTTGGTACAGACCATTTATTATCATTAATAATGTTTATCGTTAACTGTATTATCTTTAATGTTCCTCCTGTGGAATTTCTGGGATTTCTTTCCAGGGTCTGTTTGATAACCAGAGCATCCACTGGCATCAGTTGTGAGAAGCAAGTCCTTCTGTTTAGTTAGTTATTCTTAGGGTGGGTATTAACATAAAACAGCAAAAGACATTGAGGAGCCATTGAGAATTAATACAGTTAGTCTGGGATGACAGAACTCTGTTCCACTTCCTGCACTTCTGCTGGGGATGGTAGGAAGTGTAATAAGGGGTTAAGAAGCTGAAAATTCTGAACAGGTGTCACGGCTTAGCGGAGGCTTGGTGGTGGCGTAAAACATTGGAAATTCGTAACAGAGCCTCCTCAGAGAGGAAAGATCCACATACGCCCACCACATTTACATTTAGATTGTGCGTTCTAAGGATGTGAAGCTTTTAGTCAGCTGAAGAATGTTTCAGTTTTTAGCAGACATTAGCAATCTGAGTGCAAAAATATGAACTTCAGGAGTTTGGACAAAGTGTGCTGGGAGTTTAGGAGCACTGTTAAAAGTTTGCTACACAAACTAACTTAGGTCTAGTGCAAATGGGAAAACTTTAAATTGGTTTCAAGTCTTCAAATGATTTACAGGTCAGTGAACTTAATATACACTGTAAGCAAAAAGGAACAGTGGCCATTAGGCACTCACATAGTAAGTAAATGGTACTGTAGAAGGGATAGTGAATTTTAACAAGTCTTATTTTCATGGTCTGTTTGAAGTGGAAGAAGATGTTTTTATCTTGAGTGATACTGAACTGCTATGTTGAATCTTGCATTTAAAAATTAACAAAGATGGAAAGCTTTTTCTTAAAAATGTTTATTTTATTAAAGAACAATAACTGAACTGTTGATTGCTTCGTTGTCAATGAGACAAATGCCCTAGAAAAGGAACCTAGGAGAGGCTAGGCATTGGCTGGAGGTAATGCAAGGCTAATAGATCAAACAAGGAGAGAATAAAAATGAGAAAATAAATACATGTGCAATTCAGAATGAGGAAATGAGTACTATAGTAATCAGTACAGTGGAAGCTGTGACTAAATTTGGAGTGTATAAATTGGCTGCTATAAAAGGAAAACTGACTGGGTCTTAAGAAGCTAGTATATAAGCCTAGTATCATGTGAAAAGAAAACACTGTGTCATATTGTTGCTTACTTCTTCCAGAGAGCCTGCAGGATCTCCTGAGTCAATTCTCAGGACTTTTGGCTCATGAGTATACTGTGCCCTGCACTTTGTTTTGGTAATTCGGGAACTGTAGCTTTCATTGCAGTTGTTTCCCCTCTTCATGCTGAGTCTTCAAATACTTGTTCTGGGTGTTGATCTCAGATTAAAAAAAAAGAAAATCAATAGACTAGAGCAGATCACCAGCATATTTAATGACATCTGTATCCTCTGACTCTGGAAATAGCATGCACACGTCTGGAGCTCATATGCAACAGGGAAGCTCCCCGTCTTTTTTTAGACATCAGGAGAAACTTAAGAGGTGAATTCCAGCTGCAGAAACTTCTGTCTTCCTCTCCTGCTTTTATTAGGTCTTTGATTTAAACCCTCACCCCAACATGTTTACAGAGGAGAGGTGGTGGTAATTCAGTTTGCTTTTGTTAAACTGGTATTCAAAAGTACAACTCCTCTGTCCTCCCTTTAGACATTACTTCCTAATTTGACTTCATAAAGCTCATAGGGCCATTCTTAAGCATGCTATGAGCTGCTTAACTCACCTACCAAAGAGCTAAAAGCAACTAGTGTGTGAAAGAAGGTATTAATTTTATCTGTCTCTGTCCCAGATTTAACCTTTGTTATCTCCCTCATAGCAGCCTTGCAGTATCTGAAGGGGGCCTATAGGGATGCTGGGGAGGGG
>JBAFWW010028616.1:32836-58474 GCA_036873685.1 Agapornis canus
CAGGTTGGATGAAGCCTTGTGTGGCATGGTTTAGTGTGAGGTGTACCTGCTTATGGCAGGGGGGTTGGAACTAGATGATCTTAAGGTGCTTTACAACCCTAACTATTCTATGGTTCTGTGATTCTGTCTCACCCGTTTTAGTCCTGTTATAGATGCCCACACATAAGGGTAGCAAAAGGAAGGTGTGAGGAGGTTTACAAAGCTCTGTGTGAAAGTGGGCAAATTGCTTTTCCCTATGTACACTCAAGCAGCCTTGATTGTTAGCTGAAATCCTCCCAAGTGTGTGAATATTGCCTCAAATCAGGTTTTGCTTTGTTGGCTCAAGGAAGCTTCCACTGTTATATCCAGCATGCTGAGGCCTTGTTCTCAGCTCTGCTATATTGCGCAGTATTTGGCACATGTTTGAACTCTGCCTCAGTTCTACAGTGAAAATGGGAGTAACAAATCCAGCGTAAGGTTCTGAATTCAGTGAGTATCAATTGCTTTGAGATTGTCTTATAAAAAGTGCTGAAGAGCCATGCTGTTCTTTGTATACTGACCCAATTTAAAAAACCTGAAAGGCAAAGAAAATACCAGGACCTCTCTGAGATAAACTTTCTGGCCCTCCACAAGACAGCTTTGAAAAGCCTGGATTAACCACACTGGTGTTGAAAATGCATTAATTATTATTTCCTAGTTCCTTAGTTTTTACCGTGTCCTTGCTGTTAGAAGTCCACTGGTGTTGGAAGGAGGGGAAGGAGGAGAAATAAACCCATGGGTACCCAGGTTTTGGGCTTTGTGTGCAGCATAGCTCTGTGACAGCTACCGCAGGTGGCACAATGGCTGCTGGGAGCTGCCCCCAGCAGCTCCTGGGCTGCATGGCCTGTGTGCTATATCTTCCCATGAAAGGACAGCACCACGTATGACCTAACCCCAGCTACAACACCGAAACCCTGTGGTCATGAACAGCTCCTAAATCAGAAAATTCCACATGTGTAGGCCTAAATTAACACCAATTAAGCTGAGGGAGATGCGCATCTGCAGTGTTTGTTGTAATCGCCAGGAGTTTCTGGCACACATGGAAGGTGGCTCTGCTCTTCTGCAGCAGTGTTAAGTTTCCATGTAGTATTGTGCTTTCTGCAGAACATCTATCTGAAATACTAATCCATCAAGAACTACTTCTGTAAATTAAAGAAGACTTTTGGATACACTGTAATAGCACAAGACCTGCCAATGTCAAGCTGTAAGAATCATGGATTAACTTTGCAAACAGGAAATACCGTAAGTATTTTTGCTTGAGATTTTGTTCTCAAAAGATCATCAAATGCCTCATGTGGGCAGCCTGGCTCTCAAAGGTGAGTAATTTTCCATGTGTCCTTTACCCCAGTAAGAAGTACCGGAAGGGACTAATGTCCCATGCTTGAGGAAACCTGACAGTAAAGCAAGTCTGAAAAATCCAAATCTCTCTTTCCTGGGTTTCTCCTATCTCTTGTCTCTTTTCAGCCATCTTTCTTCTCCCTGCTGCTAGTACCAGGACCAGCCTGTGGTGCAGCAGGAGGCACTCAGAGAAGCTCTGCCTGAGCATGGCTGAAGCCTGAATGTTTTCTCTGATACTGAAAGACAATTATAATGAATGTAGCTGGTAACTTCAGCTGAATGACTTCTGGGGGTCGATGCTAAGTGGGATGATGATGAAAACGTTTTAAAGGGCTGTTCTGCACTCTTCAGGAATTCTGGACTCCAGAGAAATGAGCAGAGCCAGCTCCACCTCCTCTCTGGGCTGTCACAACAGACCCAGGCTGTGGCTTCCCCCTGCCATCAGTAAAGCAGGAGTTTGGCATGCACAATGCCACCACTTCTTACTAGGCTTTTAACAAGTGGCCTCTCAAAAGCTGCCCTTGGGCTGTTACAAACCCTCTTGCAGTAGAGTGGTTTGTACCTGTAGAAATACAAGTGCAATACAAATGCCAATACAAGAGGCAATGCCCTTTGGCCAACAAATGCATGTTTAATGTTGTTTGTGTACTTCCACTCGTTCATTATTTGAGAGGAGGTTAATGTGGCACAGTGTTTTGGGGAAGGGAGATGGAACATCATGCTTAAATATATACTTTTATTTTTTAATTCCTGCAACTCAGTGCAGCTTGTATCATTTAAAAAGATGACATGTTTGTGTGACCCTAGGGATGATTTTCCAATGGGAACAAGGTAGCTGTATGCTTGAAGGCTTGGAGCTGATCACCTCCAGAGTTCCTTGTACCTTGTAACATGGGAGTCCTGTATATGAACACATGCTGGAGTTACTCCCCACTTGTCTTTCAGGAATACCAACAGAGTTCCCTATTAGTTGCAAGTCTTCTGCTAAGCATTTTGCATTGCCCCCTTTTTCTCTGCTGCGTGAACTGCATGACACCCCAGCCCTTCCTGCAGCTGTGGTATTTCTTGTAGACCCTATCTCAGGGGTTTTTGGATTTGTGCTTCTTGGGAAGCTCCTTTCCTTCCTCTTAATAGAACAGAAAGAAGAGGAAAGCAGTTTTCATTCTTCATCACAGGGTACATCAGAGTCCTCCTGGGTTCTTCCTGATCAGTCCTTTTCTGTGTGGACATGGCTGTGAGGGCTCACTTTTCCACCTCCAGCCCCAAGCAAACGCAGGAGAGGGGAGGCTCTGCGCCTTTGCCCAGCTGTGCTTCGCTGGGTTTGCCGGAGTGTGGAAGGCAGCCAGCCAAAACTGTCACCCTGGGCTGGAAATAGCAAGGATGGGGAAAGTCGGCAGGAGACAAAACCTGAAGCAGAATATTTTACCAGAGGTGCTAGCAGCTGCAACAGAGATCAGGCCCCAACTGTCTGCAGCATTGTGTGAGCATGGGTATTGTGTATGTGTGTGTAAATAGCCACTTGCAGAATGAGACTCTGCTTATCCTCAAGAGTCTAGTAGGTACATGGGCAAAGGTAGAAGAAAGGAAATATTATTTCCTATATTCCAGATGGGGAATTGAATTTTGTGTTGTTATTGTAATTATGTAAATGAGGTAATTGCACACATGTGGTCTGCTGTGGGATTGGTGGGTCCACTTTTTATAGTCAGCATATTCAGGAACTTACAATTAATTGTGAGCATGAATATACACATATAGCTGTTAAAGTAAATAGCCTCTATTTGAAAAATGACAGTAAGAAGGTAAATAGTACACAATTTACTGTAGAGGGTGAGGGGAACATCACTGATGGCTTCCTGGCAAAACATTTCAGATACTAGAATACAGGCACCAAGCTGCCACACAAGATAAACACTGCAAGGGCACTGGTGTAATGAAGAAAAGAATTTGGGTGAAGCTGCCTGCTTCCAACTGCTTGAACAATGAAACAAGGGAAAAGTTAACAATTTTAGTAGTAAGTTAAATGGAAAGCTAACAAAACACAAGGCTTTGTGTCCTAAAATGAAACTAAGTATAATGTAAAAGCACTTGCCAACTAACTAGGGCTAGATGCTGAGGAACAGCATTCTGTGCTAGAGATAATAGACGCCTGCATGTTTTCTTTCAGTCCTGTATAAGATGTGCAAGCTTAGAATGTGCATGAACTGGTGCATTTTCGTGGTAATTTTGAAAGCATTTTGAATAGTAAGTACATTTCAGTTAGGAAATGTGACAATTAGAGAAAATGATAACCTGAACTAGTAGGTTCAAGAGATCTTTAACTACTATGTATGTGTACTAGGGTCATCCCTCTGAAGTCTGCACAGGAGCATCTCAGGCATTCTCACTGGTTCTTTCTCACTTGGGCATGTTAGAAAGACTGGACTGATGACTAGTCACTCTCAGAGCTCCATTCCTGCTGGCAATATAACCCAGAAGGTCATAGGAAAAAAGTCCAAAACAGAGCCAGGCAATGAGGGGGCCACAGCGAGCACTCAAGGATTTTATAATCAAAACTACCACACATGTAAGTACAACATGTGGTGTTGCAATACTATGAGTCTGTAATTCTAATGCACTTACTGGAATTAGTAAGGATCTCCACTGCCAGGTTAACATCTATGCTTCAGAGACTGACTCTATTTCAGTGTCATCAAGGTGTCAGCCAAAAATTCTGAAGCTGCAGTAAGATTTGCTGTGGAAGAGAAGACTCCAAAATATGTACAGCTTTTGGCCCCCTTTCAGGAAGGGGCTGATTGTGGAACACAGTACATGTCGGGCTTTTTTTATGTTTTCATGACTCATATTCTGAACCTTATTCCTTATTGCCAAACACAAATTGCTGTTTAGCTCAAACTGCTGTTTTGGTATTAGAAGTAGACATCAGTTTTATCTATGGATTTTACAGCTATGCATTTTTCAGAGTGAAGTTCCCTCTTTAGGCTACTGCTGACATTTGGCTGTGGCAGTGTTATACCAGCTTTTAGTGCTACCTCTGCCACATTACTCGTGCATTCACAGTTGCGGGATATAGCTGGTGTGCTATATCAGATATAGCTACTTTTTTTGTTCATGCAGGCTCCAGATGCAGCATCTTCTCCTCCCCGAGAGGAAAAATCTCCTGCTTTCAGACCATTTCCTCCTGCCACCACACTGTCCTGGTGCTTATCTTTTCAGTTTTCCCTTCCCTCTGGTGTGATCCTGCATCTTGGCTGATCCCTGGCTGCTACCAGCTCTGCTATGTCCCACCTCTTTGCAGGGCTGTTCCCCGACCCCAGCTCCCCAGACTCTTGCTTACTGCTTCCTAATGAGTGCCAGCTTTGAGGGGAACCTCAGCTCATGCCTCACAGAGGGTGTTAGCCTGTTTTCTGCTCTATACCTCATCTTGGATGCTGGTGTGCATCTGTGGTGAAGCGCACTGTGCTGCTGCCCTGGAACCAGTGCCTCAGAGGCACACATGGGAATGAGAGACCTGTTAGCTCAGGTGCCAGAAGTCTGGCACCAACAAATGAGGTTGCTACTGGCCATAATCCCTTCCGATCAGGTACCTGAGTGAGCTGAAGCATTTCTGTGCAGCACGAAGTCTGCATAATTTAAGCATCTTCCCTTAACAAGAGCCGTGGTGACCTATCAGATGGTGCTAAGCACAGAAATTGTTACAGGGGAGTGTGCTGTTTTGGGTGCCTGCTGGTATAACTCCATTGTTGCAAGACTTCAGTGGATTTCCTTCAGTTCTTATCAACCAAGTATGTGGCTCTCCACCTTTAACTCGGAGCAGCAAGAGTTCAGAAGAAGGATCTTTAAACCTATTTGTGCACAGATACTCAGATCCTGAGCTATAGCCAAAGGTGTGGGCTGAGGGAGAAAGTACAAAAGTGACTTTAGGCTACCTTTGAATTCTTCCACATCTGTATTGTATTGCTTGCTCTGATTAAATAAACGAGGTTTTAACTTGCAGAATAGCCAAATATGAGTTGGCTATCAGTTATCCCAGGGTCGCTACTACTAGCTAATGTCTAGAAGGCTGAAAGCACCTCCTAAGGCTACTATTTTCTTCCTTCCCAACTCCTAAGGCTTTCCTGCAGGTAAGAGGAACCTTAAAATGACTTGTTCTATTATTCAGTTCTGAGGGGCTTTGCTTACAAGAACAGCACATCTGAGCACAGGGTGAGAATTAGATTCATTTTACTTACATAGATAACAAGGTGGCTTCTGTGAAATTTTCCAGTCCCTTTCAAACTGATGCTGTTTTTGCAGTCGACATGGTTTAACCCCAGCTGGCAGCTTAGCACCATGCAGCCACTCACTCCCTTGTCCCCCTGTGGGATGGGGAGGAGAACTGAGAAAAGCTAAAACCCATTGGTTGAGATAAGAAAGTTTAACTGTACAATTGTATAAAGTACAATATAATATTACTAGTAGTTGTAATAATGAAAAGGGAAATAATAAGGAGAGATATAAAACTGAAGGGAGAAAAAAACCCAATCAAACAACAAAAAACCCCCAACAACTAGCAGCAGTGATGCACAATACAATTGCTCACCACCTGCCGACCAATACCCAAGCAGCAATTGGTCCCTCCCAGCCAGCTCCACCCAGTTAATATGGAATACCCCTTTGGCTGGTTTGGGTCAGGTGTTCTCTCTCTGCTTCCTCCTGGCTTCTTATGCCTCTCCATGCTGGCGGAGCATGAGACTGAAAAGTCCTTGATCAGGGTAAGCGCTGCTGAGCAACAGCTAAAACTTTGGTGTGTTATCAGCACTGTTCTCAGATTGAAGCCGAAGCACAGCATTGCACCAGCTACTGGGGAGAAAATTAGCTCTATCCCAGCTGAAACCAGAGCAGGAGTACATATAATCCAACACTGCATTCCTTTTCCTCTGAGCTGCTGTGGTCTGCCCTTTTTGGGTTTGCCCTTGGTTTTGTTTGGTGGTTTTTTTCTGGTTGACTCTTTTGCCCAGACTTTCTATTCAGGACAGTTCATACCCACCTGAAAGATTCTGGTAACAGAAGGATGTTCTTACTGCTCATTGGTTTGAGTTGATGTTCATGCTCTGAATTAACAGAAGTTAGTGGCAGCAACCACATTTCATCATAACTGTATGTATGGTTTAGCTGTCACAAATAACAAATTAGTTTTTATTTAGTAGCAGACCATTCAGACCAGAGTTACTGGCCTTTCAGTATCATGAATTTATGTTTTTTTATTGTCTTGTAACTACAGTGTTATAGTATCCGGACTTGAGGTTATTCCCTTGTCCTTCCTGCAAGTGGTTGCAGGGGCATGGAGGTAGTGGAGACACACCACTGGTCAGAAACAACTTCCCCTGGTCCTCGTGCAGGCCTTAATGGTGGTGAAGGACCCTGGCAGAGAGGAGAGTGGACAGGCATCCTGTATGTATGGGTAGGTGATGCCCATGCTCACAGCCTATATTAACTGGCAGAGCTATCTTAGCTTTCAAGAAGTACTTCCAGCCCATGGAAATGGGCTCACCTCACTGTTGTGGTCATAGCACAGGAGAAACAGAACACAAACTTCTCAGCATCTCCAGAGCAGCCTGGTGGTTGTATGGTAGGGAAAATAGCAACATCCTGCTCAGTGCCCCAGAGAGAGGAGGTAAAGCCTACAAACCCCAGTGGTGACCGAAGCCTAGGGATGAGCCCTTATTAGCTCTGCAGCCTAGCTGAGCCCTTTCCCTTGCTCACAGCCCTGAGGAGCCCAACCCTCTGCTGCTGCAGCCACTGGGTTTGCTGAGTCAGAACAACTTCCTGTAGCTTCCCTCTTGGCTTCTTGTATGACCCAGACAGTTTTCTCTCCCCTGCCTTGCAGAACTGTTCCACCTCTCCCAGTCCTGTTCCCCCCTTTACTCTTCCTACAGTGTTTTCAGAAATGCACAAGGGCTGTCACATTACCCTGCCCCTCAGCAAGGGAAGATGGAGTACGGATGTCAACAGCCTGGGATCTTTCTGCCCAAACTGGTTCACCTGGATGCTGGTTCCCAGCCAGCCTGCCTGTGAGGTGGGAGAGGGGAAAGGCGAGAAGGAAAAGCAGGAGAAATCAGGAGCAGCAAGGCTTGTTCTGAAAGACTTAGAGAAAACTGCTCCAGGGAAGGAGGCTGGTGTGGGCTGTTGTTTTTGTGTCTGTCCCCAGGAGCTGGGTGATGCACAGCTGGTGGGACAGCCTTCCCTTCCTTCCCTTCTTTCTTTGGGTGCTCCCTGTTCCCAGGGCAGTTTTAAGGCACTGAGCATCCAACAGAGAATTGGACTGGGGTGAAGGGGGGCCAAGGAGCTGATCAGCCAGTGGAGGTCTGGCAGCACTGAATGTGGACACAACACAGGACAGCAGCCAGCACTCATCCTTTTGTGGGGAACAGCCCCTTTTCAAGTTCTGTTCTTCCACTGCTGTGCTCAATGGTCTTCACCTGTTACCTGTGTTTTCCATTAAACCTTGGACTTTCCAGGCTGGCTAAGCAGAAGACTCCTACCCATCTCCCCTGTACTCAGACCCTGGTACCTGAAGGAGCTCTCCCTGCAAAGCCTAGGCTCAGCCTAACACTTTTATCCAACCCTAAAGCCAGTATTTTTTCAGAAGCCATATTTATGACCGCAGATGAATTAGCTACAGATTGCTTAATTTGCATAGGTGCCAGACACAGAGATGCACAAAACTTGGCAGGTATGCCCAGACACAAGGTGGGTGCATGTTGCAAGAAGGAGGAGGCAGGGCCCGTGTTTGTGTTGCTGTGGGGATTGCTGCTGGCAGGGCAAAAGGGGTTTACTGGAACCCAAAAGCTTCAGATCAAAGCTGTGAAAGGGCTTTTAATTCCATTCTGCTCTCTGCCTGCACTGCACCAGCACTCTATTATGCTTTCCTTCAAGCAAAATCTTTCACTGTGGTCAAATCATAATGCATGTGGAGGAGCTGCCAGCATGAGGTTTTCACAAATCAGCTGAGTTTGAGACATCGTGGCTGGACACTGTCAGGTTTAGCAGTGATGGCTACACATGGCTCATGTCCCATCTCCCCCACCTCACTGCCACAGCCTCTGCACCAGTGGTGGCCAAAGCAGGGCCTTGCTGCCTCAATCCACACAGGCCCTGGGCCAGGCTCAGCATCAAAATGACTCTCGCCAACATCTACTCTTCTTTCCAAGCTCCTGGGACAGACAGCACTGAGAACGGGTTACAGCAGACACACAGGAGGTAAAGTGTTAAAGATTACTGCTGTTCAGTCCAACAGAGCCCATCTGTCAGAGCCCTTAACATGTGTTCCCTCCCAAGATGGAGGCTTCTGTTACAGACTAAGTAGCTTTAGTTCTATGCTATTCAGTAGAGACTGCTTATAGGGAACAGAAAACTTGGACAGGAACCCTCAGCCAAATAGCTATGCAGTTTAATGCATTAACAGCACCAACTTGCTACTCTTCCCACCAGAGCAGAACACCTCACCCCTTTCACAGCCTTAATACAGTGATAAAGGTGGGCTGGTTCTAAGAGACCAAACTGTAAGTGAGGGTGTTCTTCACAAATGCTTGAATCCTGCTCTACTAGCTGGCTAAAGAGACAGTAACTTTTCATGACTATGACTTTCTTAAACCTTTTTTGACAAAGGTGACTTTCAGAGGGGGAGATCCATCAGAGCTCTGCAGCTCCTTTACTCCTGAGCAGGAGGATCTACTAGGGTTTAAAATGTCTTAAATCATTTGCACTGCCTTTGTGTCTCTATCTTCCTCCTGAGTTTTCTAAGTGGAAGCATGGCAGAAATTTGCTAAAAAAGCCAATGGAAATTTCGCCTGTAGGCAAAAGGCCAACTACAAGTAATTACTGTGAAGTCACCTGCTAAAGAGTTACATCCCTTTTGTTTTCATCATTTCTCTTTGATAAGGAGAAAGCACACCGGAAATTCTGTTATCTGAGGAGGACAGCAGATTGGGGATGTGGTTATCTGCCTCTACTTACTACACTCTCAACACTCCCTCTCAGAGTTTGAGTGGGATGGCTAGAAAATAGGGAGGATGGGGTTTCCAAATTCTGAATCATGACAGTTTTTCCCCAATAGTCTTATCTGTGGTAATTAAAAAAATCCCAGCCTAGTAATTAGACTGTAGCTGGTCTCAGGCTCTGCGGGCCTCTTAAATTTCAGGATTAACCAGAGTAATCAAATTAAGGGTTTTTTAATTAACAGTTCTACCACACTGATACTCAATCGGAGGCCAAGCTTAGAAACAGCATTTTAGGAGTCATTCTGTTATTTCCACTCCTGTTTTCAGTCCTTCCCTGGGAAGCTATAATTCTCACACTGATTCTTTTTGTAAAACCTTGTAACAGAGTCAGACACAGGCTGCACACTAGACACAGATAATGTGTGTGAAGATATTCCAGCAATTTGATCTTTGCTGTTTCAACCTGCCTTAGAATGGAAATGGATTCAGAGATCCCTCCCAGCCTTATTTCTTCCAGTCTTTGTAATATCTGTGGGAACATGATGATCAAAGAGAGGTGGGTGCCTCTTGCTTCCAAAGACTTCTTTCCAACTGGAAAAATTTTAACTACATATATAGTAAAAAAAACCAAGAACAACCCAAAAACCAAAACAACAAAACAAAACAAAAAACCCCAACTGAACCAAACAGCAAAAACAAACCCCAAAACAACCCACAGGAAACCTTAGGAGGCTTCCAGAACCTTAAATATATAACTCATGAGCTCTACTTTAGGCAGTAGAGATGTGATTAGTATTTCTTCTCAGATCAGGCTACAGTACCTGGAAGGAAACTTGTGGTGGTTTGTCAGTTTTTACCCTAATCCAGCCTGGCTGAGGGTTTCAGCTGGTACTTGGGTCCTTTCCCTCCTGTGCCTGGGTAATGGTGAGTGAATAAATCAGCAGGTGCTGATGCTGGTTCCTGCAGAACCCCTAGGAGGTGCCTTTCAAGATGTCTCAGCAGACTTTGGTTCTTTCTGGTAACAGGATAATTTTAGTCCCTGGTCAAGACCAAACACTGAGGCACCACATCCCACAGATCATGTTCTTACAGCCTGAAGTTCTGTTGTGCTAAGCACCAACTCCAGTAGTATGTACGGGATCAGATACTGGAGTAATACCTGATTATTTATACAGTTTGACACAAAACTCAAATTCATTCATACATTCAAACTTCACTTTATTTAATGATGACCATGTCCAGTGTTTTCTCAAATTAAAGATTAGCTGACACATATGAACTGGTAGTTACTGCAATATTAACCTTTCTCCTGACTACTTCTCATCTTGTCCCTGAAATTCATCTTCAGGCTCTGGGCCACCCTTAACCTGAAAACTGAGCAATACTAAGCTGCAACTATCTCAAATACCATCACAGCACATCTTAAACTGCCTATACCTCATGGAAAAATCTGACAGATGCCATACTTAGAAATGCTTTGGTTTAGGTATGTCATTCTATTTTGTTTCCTCAATATGTTTCTATGAAACCAGGGTTATGGTTTAGGATTTAATCTTCTGTGTGTTCCTAACTTCAGTCATAACTTCTGTCCACATCAAAATCATCTGGGATATTGTTTTCACAGCACATACCAGATTTGAAAATGATCTTTTCATCTTTTCTTCTTCTTCATTTTTTTTCCTTCTGTAAAGATCTAAAACCTAAGCAGAGAAATAATGAAAAGAGCCTACCTTCACTTCATTGATGTGTTACGCTCAAAGTTTTCTCATCCTTTTTAAATTATTCTTAGTGTGAATTGATTTTGCAGTATTGATTCTAGGAATAGTGTCTGTAAGCAGTTATGTTTTGTGCAATATATTAAACAGTAAAAAAGATCTGGATGCTTGTGTTTATAAAGAATAGAATTTTTTTTTATACATACAACACATATATACACACATATAACTGCGGAAAATCAATCAAACAAGATGTAGTACTGGGTACAATAACACACTTTTTTCAATTCTGTGTTCTTACTAGAAGAGATTAAAACGACCCTGCAGTTGTCTTCTCCAGTGCAGAACAGCATATACATTGAAAACTTACCAGGAAAAAACACCATGTGCATTTCCATAAGTAGCTGAAAACCTGAATAACAAGACCGGTGAAAGATGCATTGTAACAACATACAGAATAATAAAACTAGAGGTTTATACTAAAATTACATATTCAGTACAGGAAAGTAGATTTCAATTCAATGCCATACTGCTGTCACCTGCCCTCAGTGCCTTATGTTGGTTTTGCAGAGGTTGTATTTGAGCTACTGAAAAAAGAATCTCAAAATAAGCAAATCCACTCGTTCCTTTTAAAGTTGCTCATTGTTCCTTGCCTCAAAAGGAAGCAGTGAACATATCTATAATGCAAATCAAAGACAAGAGTGTGATTAATTGTCTACCTGACCTTTCCCAGGGAAAGACAGCTAGGAGGGCTGGAGAGGGCTGGTGCAGGGAAGGAGGGCTATGCAGCTTCATGGGGCTCTCTGTAGTCAAGGCAAGAACTGCATTTATGTATCTTTCCAGAATAAGTTCTGAACCATGTATTCACCAGTCTTTCATGAGTTGTCTGCTAATGCTGAAAGGTTCACCTACATGTCAGGTTTGGGATTAGTTTAACTGTAGATCATCAGTTCAAAAAGAGGTAGCTATATGGGTACAAGCTACAGTGATAGAAGCACCATTAGTCTAGAATAACTATATCCACGCTAACAGAGTGTGTAATGATATTTGTAAGTTAAAAACATTGCAAAAATATGTTTAAATCATCCCTGAGAGCAAAGATAACAGAGAGTGTGCTATATTGCGAGAGTTGGTTGGAATACTTTAGTGTCTTTAGGTACTTGAGAATAATCTGCATTATAACTTAAAAATAATTTGATGAATCAATTTCTTTTAGTTCTGACCAGTCAATCTTTGATTCCTTTGTCAATGTCTGTCAGTTAAAGCTGAACCTAACGAAACACATTTATTCAAAATGATTTCTTAGAAATCTTATCTTCCCATCAGTTGCTCTAGCCCACTTAGTATCGCAGGTCAGGACTCATCCGCCTCACCAGGGTAAAGAGAACAATTTAGATCATTTTACTTGAGGACTCAGTTAGCACTTTTTACCACTACGAAATGCTCTAAGAATTAAAGGATGACAGAAAACTTCTTTAAATCACATTTCTAAAAGCATTTTCCAAAAATGACTATGTTAGTAGACTTTATTGTCACCAGAAAGCCTCTGTTAATCTTACAAAGCATCTGCAATGAATAATCTTCCCCTCCTCCATCCTTATTTGCTGCCAGAAACAGCTTATAAATGCTTAGTTCAAAACACTGCCAAATTTTGCTTTTAGGCACACTGTTGTAAACAGAGAATATTTCTACTAATTTTGGTAGAATTTCTCCAGATTTATGTGGATGCAAGCAAAAGCTGAATCTTTCCTGGGTCTTTCCTCATCACCTGCCACTTTGTGGCCTGGTTGGCACCAGAACTGCCACCTCTGGTGTCAGGGGAAGGCAAGTGCTTGGGCCGAGTCTGCCCATCATTTGACAAATTATTATGAACAGATTTGAACAAATGTTTCTTTACAAAACAAACTGGTCAGCAGGCTCCAGGCTCTATTCTGATGCATTTTACAGGAAATAATATCAAGTTAGCTATTATGAAACTACCCCCTCCTCACACACACATAATTGCTTCCAGCTTCCTGATTATTACCCTTTCCTTAACTGATAGAGTGAGAAGAGAAATAAAAATATCTCCATACAGTGGGCCAAATCCTCATCTGGTATAAATCAACATAGCTCCATCAAAGTCAATAAAACTATGCTGATTTACACCAGTCGAGGAGCTGATGCACTATAATTTTTTTACTTGCTTTTAAAAATAAAACCTTATGTGATTGTGTAACTGACATTGCAACAGAAACCAGCATTTGCTTTTGTGAAGTCAAACATGTGCCCTCCCTTTGACTTCCAAACATTTTCACTTAGATAGCACTTCTATAGCTTTTTTTCCCTCACTTTTCTGGCAGAGTCCTCCTACTACCCTTTTTACTAGGCTGGTGTCACGATAGAGGTACAAACTGGGCTGAATGACGATCGGACACAAAATGACAATTCCATAGAGTAATGAGGCTACAGAACAAAGTGCTACCACCACTCTCTCACACAAGAGAGGAAAAAGGGCTAAGCGAAGCACAAGACAAGAAAATTGCTTCTCTACCGACATTCTCTCTGACCTCCACCACACTTTGCAGTTAGCTAACACATATTAACAATACTAAGCAATTAGTAATTCCTACCCAGGAATGACAGTACTGTAAACTGCTATTAGAGATTAAGATTCTTAAATAATATTTACAATAATATGATGAGACTTATTACAAGCCTTACTAAAAACAATAGAAACTATGTGCTCTGCCTAGAAAACTCGGATTTCCAAGGTCTTTCTTCAGTCTTTACTAAGGGCTGTCAAACACATGGTGAATTTTTTGGGAATACTCTTTGTCTCTTGTTCTGATCAAGAGCACAGATAGATCTCAAGAAATCTTTTACATCCATTGCGGGGGTTCTAGGCATTTCAGTGTGCTATTTTGTCAAATAATGGCCTGGTCTTTCCCAAAACCCTCCAATTTTTGACTGTTTTTTTTTTGATTGATCTGTGTATTCAGAGATTTGTGATAATTTCAGTAGCATCCTGAAAAACCTGAACAATTTTACTGTTAATCTTGACAAAGTTTTGTACTTGTTCAGCAAACACTTTTAAGAAATCTTTTGTTTATTAATTCGTAGTATTAGCAGCCCCTGACAACATGTTGGTAGTTTTATGAAAGTTAATGGTGATCTTTGCAGAATCACAGACTTTAATTTCCAATAGCTTTTTGAATACTGTAACAGATTAAGGTGCAATAAAAAGCTGCAATAGCACACATCTCCAAATGATTTTGTGCAAAATCTGGGCAAGATTAAGCTTACTTTAAAATACATTTTCCATTGCTTTGAATAACATCTTGCAAATCATTCTATGCTGTCTGGAATTCAGTTGCAAAGTCTGAATTGGAATTCTGTCACACATTCTGGTCTCTGGTTTAATATATATATTTTAAATCAAAGGACAGCCTGAAATGCATTCAGAATTGACTGGAAAGCTTTCTATAGTCAGACCTGAAAATTTCCTTATCATATTTGGTAGGTACTATTGCACTACTTATTTTGATCTGGAAAAGACTGCTTATCTATCTTTATTAAGCTGTGAACCCTTTGTTTTTGGGACCCTGCTTTTACTGTAACCATCATTTTGGCGTGCAACCTTTATTTTGTAATGGGGTTTTGTCACCTGGTTGAATGAATGACTGAAATGTTGGTGCAGAGAAATTCAGTTCAGATTCTTCCTTACCTGTCTATTTCCATGGCAAGATATGACTAGAAAACACAATCTAATCTCTGGAGAAAACAGCAGCTCCCCAAGCACCCTTTAAACAAGTACTTATAGGTAGACACTCTCCAGATCTGTGCAGAGGAAATTAAAATAAAACACAAATTGGCAAACACATTCTATTCAATCAGGATTGAAAAAGCAACCCTGTTGTAAAGAATCTGGTGGTAGATCTTGCCAAACAGTTCTGTCACATGTAGGTAGGACAGCCTTGCACAACATGGGCAAGAAGTGTCAAGTTCTGCTGGCGACAAACAAAAGTTATTCAAAAAGTCAGTTCCTGTCCTCCCTGGTACTGATGGTGGTAACAAGTCACTCCAAAATGAAACCACACTAAAAGACAACGAATCAAAAAGGGGTTTACCTAGCTAGAAAGTGCAATCCTCCATAGGACTGTAGTTCAGGCTCTCTGACCCTCAGGAGGAGGTTTCTGGGGCTGTGGGAGGTTGGCTTTCAAGCTGCCAATTTAACAACCCAGAGCAGCCAAAAAGCTGCTCTTTACAAAGCTGACCCCATTTCCTACAGGCCAGCAAGAGCAACAGTTACATGCCAACATCTACACTTGTGAGGCTTGAGCTTTTCCTGATAAAAGTCACAAATTGCTGTTTGAGGAAGTTGTGTCAGCCAGTATCGAGATGGATGATTTGGATGCTCTATCCGCTCACCATTTGCCAGTGGGTCACAGACTAGAGACCTGGTCTCTGTGGGGAGCTTGGCTTCAGCTTTGGTTGCTGAAAGTTCATCAAAAGAGAGGGCTTCTAATTAAACACTTCAAGCTCAGAGCTTTTTTTCAGTAGAAAAAGCACATCTAACCAGTTCGAATCCAAGGTTTCCTCCTCCAAGCATAAATCACATGCAATAGGTGTAGTTCATGTCTCAGATATGCTTTTCTTTTTATCTACAGAAAAACTCTTATTTTATTCCAAAGTATGGCAAGAAAGATTTTAAAAAAACCTGCTTTGCCTTAAGCATGCTGAAGCTTTGTAGCATCTTTATACTGGATTCTTGGCTTTGGAGACTAGAGAAACCTGAAAGTGTACTGGATACGAAGTCAAAACAGCTTATTACCCGACTTGCTTTCTTCCACAAAGTATTGAAATATTAAGAACACAGGCAAATAATACTTGGATACAGCTCCCTTTGTTTGTGTCGAGTTGAATTTGTTTGTCTGAAGCCAAACTGGGTGGATAATTTTGCATTCTTTATCTCAGTGGTGAACTGTGTGGTTCTTAAATTTGAATAAGATAAGATCACAAACAAGTGAAAACATGTGTAGGGTGAAAAATCAATATGTTTCGAAGTAACAGTTGAGAAACAGATTATTCCTCTACTAATATGCTGAAAGGGTTTAGGGATTCTGCGAGGGCTGATAGCGTTACTAACAGCTAACGCAGTATTATAAGGAATTTGAGCTGCCTTCATAGATGCTAATCATGCTGTCACCTAGAAATAAGGTACTCAAAAAGCTGATAATGGTAAATTGCAACATGAGGGATTTTTTAAGCTTCTCAGCCTTTGCATAATAACTAGATCTTAACAATTGCAGTTCTTTTTAATCACTCATGCTGAGGTCTGTTCTTTCCATTTACCCTGAAATTTTCTAATGTTTTAGTTGAACTATTCAGAAGAGCTACGCTCTTGCTAAGATACTGCTATTTGTTAGTTCAGGACTCAACATCATTGTCACCGAAGAGTGGCAGGATTCCTGCAAACTTAATCACATTCAGACCTATACTGTGCCTGACATGAGAAAGCCATTAATAACTAGCTTATACCAACCAAAGTCTGTTCTGTCAGTGATGACACATCTTAAAAATAGTTTCCTCTGAATGAAATCTACATTTCTGTACTGAATTATTACTTGCTGGGAGTCACTCTTTTGGGAACCCTTATGCTGTGCTGAAGAAAAACATTCATTGCCCTTGAGAAACACCTTAATAAGCCATGCCTAGTATGATACAATTCAAGAATAATTAAAGGCAATAACTGAAAACTTTAGGCTAGCAGCAATATAGAGACTTCCTTTGCCACCAGAATCTGACTTTTCTTCTTTCAGCCCTGCTTCACTCACTGCATTTAGGAGTGGTGTAGGACTCATACACATTTGACTGTCAAAAATAATCCTCAGAATCCCCAGTCTCTGTGTCTGGCACATACATTCACTAGGACAGAACCAAAGATCTCCTGTTTATGTTTCTCTATATATCCTGAAGTCTCCTGAGTGCTGGCTTTGTCTACAAGCAGGCCATATATGTACTACAAACATCTGTGTATATATAGCACAGAATTCCCCAAATTCCCACCACCTTAGCAGATGATTGACTTTTTTAAAAAGCTACACATGCAATAGCAATCTCATCCTCTCTGCAGGTATTTGGTAAACAGCATTCCTTAGAGAAATGCTGTGTTGACAGGAGAAGGGACAGGTTGCTTAGTTATGTGGCTGTGGGATGATGGTGGCAGGCAGGACTTAGCAGCTACAAACGGAAGTGTAAACCAAGACAGGTGTCAATTCAGTCCTTCGACAAAGCCCAAGTGACTCAAGGAGCATATCAATGCACAGCACACAGAGACTTATCTGCTTAGTTTTACATTAATGTATTAAAACAAAATAGCAAAGAAAAAACCCACTCAGAAATAAGCACAACTACATCTTCCCAGTGAGAACCATACTAACAGTACCTAAAATGGAGTTTGGACTAAATGCCTTAATCAAGAGCACATGGGAAGGTCCCATGTGCTTGGTTTTTATGTGACGAAGAAGTGGTGATTAAGGCAGCTGTGTAACTTACCAAAGAAATTTCCTCACATACAATGCTAAATGACAGAGGAAAGAGGAGAAATAAAAGAAAAATTACCTACTTTTGAAGCTAGTTAACAACAATTGTAAATAAATATTTTTTGTATACATGCCCCTGAAGTTCCAACTGTATTTCCTTGGAAGTTTTTAAACAACTGTGAAATCACTTGTTACTTGCAATTACTGTGTAACTTTGAGTAATCAATAACCACAGCCATTCTAGAAGACAAGTAAACTGGCAGATAAGCATATGTTAAAAGGGATGCTTATAACTGGATTATTAAGAGCAGCACTTGGAAGGGATCAAGGCTGGAAGCAAAGGTGAGGCCAGAGACAGTAAGTGGGACTGGAGCATAGAGGACAGAAATGTGTTGTGAATTGATACCAATCACTTACAAGTCAGTAATTCCTAACTCTGTCTTTCTAATGCACTGCCAACTTTAGCTCCACATCTGGGATCCTTCTGGAGTAGTGGGACCTTGTTTAGATCCCAGAACTGGTATCCCAGCCCTTCTGAGTTCCCAGTGGTCCATTATGCCCTGGAACCCAAGCCAGGATATGCTGTAGCAATGTCCCTGTTTTCTGGGGCAGCAATCTGCAGCCTCATACTCTGCAGGAAGAGAATTTGCTCCTGGAGAAAGGCTTCCTTGCAGTGGTGGGAGAAGGTAGACTCTTGTGAAAGGGAGGAAGCAGCCAGCATTTGGAAGAGCAGGAGTCTCACTCCATAGGCCTCTTGCCCAGGCCATTCAAAGGTTAGTCCTATTTTATAAGTCCATTTTCTACCCCATGGTAACATGGGGTAAAAATTCTAGGAAACAGCTGAAAAGGGCAATATTAACAGAAATGTTATAAATCTGGTGGGTTTTTTTTAAATTGGGCAGTGAAACTGGTAACACTGTTCAGTGTGTGCCATCAATACCTGTGTTGGAGATTTAAATATAATCCACTGAAGTCTGTCATGTGTTGTTATGTTAACAATTGGTGGCTAAAACCCCACTTAAGAGCTGTATTCAAAACAAAAAGCTAAACACAATGTGGCAATAACAAAATCCAAATGAAATTCGTACAGTAATACAGACATGGTCTTTACTTTTTTCTACAGAGCTTGATGTGGGCTTAGCTTGAAATGTACCATAATATGTGTTAGTTGTTATGAATAAGAAAACCACTTATGACAAAATACCCAATGGCATCTCCTATTACAAGTTACTTAAAAGCATTCTTAAATCCAAGGAACTGTGACTTCTTTCTCCACTGACAACTTTTTATAACATCAGAGCAAGCTAACTTTGGATGTACAGTATTGCTGTAAAACTGGATATGACAGTTCAGTGCTGAGCTGTTTCAGATTGATAAGGATGCACTTGAAGAAACACGATTTATTTTTCCTAATTATCTAAATTATTCCAGATCTAGAAATTTTAGGAAACACCTGAAAAGTGCAATATTAACAGAAATGTTATGGATCTAGTATTATTTTTAAACTGGACAGTGAAAAGCAGGGTGAAATTCACCTTGTACAGATGACATTTATATACCTCTCTCTCTGCAGAGTGTCAGAATAGGGAGTCAGCTGAATCCTTTGGTGCTTAATTTTTTCTTATCTTTTCATGAGACAAAGTTCACATGAAGCGATAAGCAGATGGAGCAAATTAGGAGAAGGTGAGTGCTGAAATGATGAAAAGAATACTTTTAAACAGGTACATGTCTTCCCTTTTAATTTTTTGGCTGTCACATGTTCATTGCTGTAGCTGCCTGACCTTCCAAAATATGGTACTGGTAAAAATCTGTCTTTGAAATAGGGTTTCATGCACCTGCAAAAACAGAGGACAGGACGCAATAATCACTTGTGCCAGTGAAGCAGCTTTAAATAGGCTGAAATCAGCATCTTTCTCAGGTGTCCTTGTTTTGTTCCCTTTTCATTCAAACCTGAAACAAGACTAGCCGACATTTGGAGAACCTTAGCTGTCGTTTTATTTTGCTAAGCAAGCCCTGCAAGTTTATGGTGTCTCTAGATAAGGTTTTTTACGTGTTACCTACTACACTTTAACTTACTATGAACCTATCTCTGCACTGTTTAGGCTGCTTACTCTACTGGCTTCCAAACTAGTTTAGTTTGAGGGTGTGAAGTCCTATTTTCCTCATAGCTGGCTTCACCTATCTATTAGATGCACATTGAGTGTTCCTCCCACTAAACATCTGATTGTCATAAAAGGGAAACATAACACTTTTTTCCTGGCTTTAGAAGTTATTATTGATATCTTTGAATTGGTGTGTCTATCAGGAGGACAAAGGGGTAGTATCAGCTCTAGCCCTTCCTTTATAGTTTTTGTGAATAAATAGTATGCAATTTCTTGTTTCCAAGCCCTGTGCTAGGCCCTCAGGCTCATTCAGTGCCCCAAAGGGATCTTTCTTCTCTTTCTTCTTCCTTCTCACACAGTGTAATACTCAGTCAGTCCCAGGATTTGTAGGTTGTTGTAAAAGGGCAAAGGTTTTAGATGACTCTAGGCAACAGGAAAACAAACCCAAAATTTCTGTTCCCTTGCTCTAGGCAACTACTAGTGTTGGGGTTTTTGTTCTGCTTTGTTTTGGGGTTGTTTCTTTTAGTTGCTCCTGCAGGCATGACTTTGCTCTTAATTCACTCACGTCTACCTGAGAAAATCACATGTACTGCCTGGACTACTTGCTCAGGCCTTAAGATTCAACCTATTGCTTTGGATAGTTGCTACTTCAATGTTTCCAGAGTTATCACTGTACAAAGACACGTCTCAGAGCACCCTCCATTTAGCCTGAAAGAACAGTCAGTAGGGCAGCTAGCTATATAAATCAAGTATATGACTGTCAACAGATTAAAGCCTTTTGATGTTGACTATTAAGAGTTTCAACATTGTAAAATGTTGACTCTTTTTTATTACTCCACAAATTCTCATTACTTCCTCACCAGTCAGAAGCTTGAAGAGGATGTCTGTATAAAACAAGCTGCAGGAACTCAAAAATGATACCTTGGATGCTTCATTAGAGACCAAAGAAAAGCAAACATGCCTGAACCCTATCAGTTGACATTAAAAAATGATAGCTTTGCCATGCTGATTCTATCCTATCTCCAAAGATGAAGAGCTAAAAGGAAAAATAAAAAAAAAAATAAAAAAAAAAAATAAAAAAGGAAGGGGCGGGGAACATTTTGTTAAGTTTTCCGGGGGCGGAGATGCACTGCACAGCAGATACATGCTTCCCAAGCCATTTGTTTCTTTGCCTGTGTCCTGAGAGTCCTCAGTGGGTCTATGCCCTACAGAGCTGTTCCTGGAGAAGTGAAAATACTCATGTCTGGGGCAGTTAAGCTGGCTCCAGACCTATTGGAGTAGAGCCAAGGACCTGGCTCAACTGATAGATTCTGTTTTCAAGTTGCATAAGCACATGTAACCTGCAAGACTTGATTACTTTTTTTTAGTATAATGGTTAAGTTCAGATAGGATTATTTAAACAGCAGCTAGAATGGGAACCATGAAAAACATTTTCCACTTTACCTTAATCGCCATTCCAGGTGCTCATCCTTGCTTGTAGGCCCTTGGGGTCTGATCTTACAGCTGCTCAACAGTTTTGACATACTGAACACCACTGAATCTTTAAGGATCCTGCCCACAAGGTGTTACTCTTTTAGAAGGATTTCAGATCATATTAATCCATATTAATTTTATTATGAAAAAAATAATCAGGTTTCATAATGAACTAAAAAGCAATTTTAGTATGATTGAACTTAACAGGGGTAACATCCTCTCCTTACAGATACTTTTTCACCTTACTTTCACACTACCTTTAATTTCTTTAGAAGTTCAAGCACATTAATGAGCTTTTCCTCTCACAGATGTTTTGCAAAGGCTGCGGAACGTACTTGCAAGGGAGAATATACTTATGTCTTGAAATACATAGCTATTGACTGTCAAAGGGGTTAATAAATTACATTTAAGTGTAAACAAAAGAACATGTAAGTCAGCTGATAGGACTGAATTTTTAGCTTTACTGCTGATATAGGAGGAAAGCATACTATGTCGCATATTTCAGATACTTCAACACAAATCTCCCTTTGGTGGGACAAGTATATACTTACACCAGTCATCTGATACAGAGTTAAGCAGAGTTCCTACACAGGCAAACTCCAGCCAAGAATAACCTAATTCCAAGTAATGCTAAAGCTAGACTATGCACAAAGCTTGCACTAGCTCAATCTTGATCACGTTTTATGCCCACTTGACTGCATACCTTTAAACCCCTGTGTTAATGTGCTAAAATAATGTTCACACCTTGTTTCTCAGTGTGTCCACCTGACAGTTCAGAGCACAGCAGCTAAACCAATTCCAAAATAACTCTAGTTAAACTAGTCTATGGTCTGGACTATATGCAAAGCTCATGATACATCTAAGAGTGGGATTTAAGAGTAGACTTAAAAAAAGAGGACTCGGGAAAGTTCCCTCCTGCATTTCCTCACACTGTGAATCTGTTAACAATTTACAGGATCTTTTATTCTTCCTTAAATCCTTGTGAACTGAGAGTTTACAGAATGAAGTGGCAGAAGGGACAAACCTAATTTTACAAAAAAGAATGGTCAGATGCACAAGGTCTATACACCATGAAAATATGAAAGACTAGTTACATAGATTAATTCTAGTTTAACTGAAGAAACAAAGTCCAAATTACTCCCAGCAGCACTTTGCTGTTCGACCCTCACTGGAACTGATTAAATTTTATGACCCTCAGCAGAAGGACCTCTTAATTTCTGAGAGGTTTTATACCTGTACCAAGTAACCACTGCTGAGCACTGGGCATGATCTGGTGTACAAGAAGCAGTGCAACTTACGGCTTCAACCTGACTGCTGCTTCTTCACTACTGACCCAAGGGGTGGCCAAACCGTGTGCTCACAATCCACATATACTTCAAAACTTCCCTGTGGCTTGGAGCCAAAAGGTGCTTCCTACCGAATTTTGGCAAAGGCCTAAAAGGTGGGGAGGGCAATGGATCTCCATGGTGACCTGCTTCATGGCAGGCTGCTGGTGCACCACTATTGTGCTGGGGCTGGTGCCAGTCCTGGAGGTTGCCCAGGCTGCCAGCCTACCATTTAGAGGCATATGCTAGATGTACAGAGGGGGCTGAGGTGATGGACTGCACAGCCTTTCTTCAGCAGCCACAAACCCCAGCTTCCATCCTTGGGCAGCAACTTTCAGCCTCCCGCACACCCCTGGGAAGACAGGTCAGGCAAATGTCGAGGGCTTTCCTGAAAACATGTCCTTCCACCAATGCTCACCTCCGGTTAAGCTTTAACCAGTCTCCTTATCTACAGGCGAGAGCACAGACACTCCACCCGCCATGAGGCTGCCCCTGATGAGCAGCTTGTGGGGGCTTTGTCATAAGGGTGCCACTGCCCATGCAGAGACACCACAGCATGGGTGCCCACCACCCAGGAGCCCACCTGCTCCTGTCACTGGCCGGGTATCTTGCCTCTGCTGCACACCCTGGTCCTGGCTCCAACCCCAGGCATGGCCCCAGCCCCGGATTGCAGTGCCTATGGCTGGGTTGCTGGTAAGGCTGGTGCCCAGGGTGCAAAAAGCCTCAGGCAGTGGCTCACTCACCATTCTGGCCTCCTCTCTGTGAGCGTGTTTGAGGGACTTGAGGCTCCTTGGTGGATGGATGTCTCTGTTCTGCCAAACAGCTCATGGCTTGGGCAGGCCTGAAGTGGTGAGGAAGGAACAGAAAACAGCCAGACAGCTGGCTCTTCCTTAGGGAAGCCATGAGCTGAGCGTGGAAGCTCCCACCATCATGCAGGCACTGTGCTGTGCCTGGTTGTTAAAACATGGCTGGTGTAGGAATGGCTCCAGCCTCCTCCACAAAATGCAGAATTTCCAAAAGTGTCTTTCCTCCCAGATCCCACACTTTGTGCCAGACTGTCGAAATCCCACTGACAGGACAGCCAGTGGAGCTGGTGCACACTAAAAACCAAATTGACAGCAGCAAATAAAACCTCTCTGGCAGCATTTACTCATTCATGCATTCGGACTGAGCTTTGACAGCCAGGAGAGCACAGCTTCTGTTTGCCTCTGCAAAGTCGCTTGGAAAGTCACAACTTTCTGTTACCAGGTTCTGTGTGAACATTAAGAATTTGTATGTGTTGGTATGTGTCAGAGATGGGCTGTAGTCACAGGCTATTGTGGAACTCATCAAGAATCCAACCACCGGCACAGACCTGAGCAGTGTTTCCTGGCATACCTTTCCCTTTCCTCCTCCTGATTTTTAACACAAATTGTCCTCCTGCCAGGAGATTCGTTCAGACTGTGTGAGTGAAGTATTATGAAGTATGACTTGGGGGGAAGGGGGGAAGATTAGAAGTATTTTATTTCAACTTATGTCAGCTGTTAAACATTTTTATCCAAGCATGTGTGCATGCAATATGCACAAGAATTAGATAACTCTGAAGTTGTAACTCCTTTTGCTGCTAAACTTTCAGTTGCACAACAGACAAGAAATGGAGAATCAAGGTCACGTGTATGCCTTGCATGGCTAAAACCCCTGTCTACAAAGAAGGAAATTCTCTCACTGACCTTTAGTTTTGTCACAGAGGCACAACACACCCACTCACAGACATAAGAAAGCAAACCTCAAGGTAGCTCAGGGCTGTTATGAGAAGGCCACGATCTGACCTTTTACACTTTCTCCTTGGTACTGACTTGTGTGGGGATGCTTACTGAGATAAGGTATAAAAGAACACTTTTATACTTGCACACTTTCTCCTTTTTCTCATTATTAGCTGCATTTCTGTCACTGGACCTCATATGAGTCAGTGGTACTGAGTGAAACTGAAAGTTTTCCTTAAAGAAGGGGTTTGACCTGTCGCTTCCTTTTGTAGAGCTGTAGGTGACCTTTTGTTTTGCCTTAAAGGAGGCCTGCAATTAAGAGTAACTTTCTGATTTCTGGGACAATGGGATGGTTGGTATGCTGTTTTAAGTGTTGCTGTCTCTGTAAACTTGGATTTACATACTTTTTAAATGACATTCTGTAATTATGATAACTAGGGTGCAAACAAATACAAAAAGTATTTTAGCCTGAGATATTTATGCCAATTAAACCTTAAACCTGGGTACATTGAGAGATGCATGATGGTAAACTGCATCACTTGAAAGAGTGCCTATAGAGCAATAAACTATGTGGATATTAAACATTTTTACAACATTGTGTCCATGCTGTGGGGTTGTACTGAATAAGGTCTCAGGTACTATAACTTCCATGTTTGAAGGTGGTCTTCGGATTGTAAAGTCTTGCTCTTGCTTTTTGTTTAGAAACTTCTTGGATGACTGGAATATGCAACTGAAATAATTTTCAGTTCTTAAGAATTTAATTCTGTAAATTGTTGCAATAAATTGGTACCAGTAACACAAACATTTTATTCCTTTCTATGAATGCTTAGCAACTTAATGGTAACAATCCTACTGTTACTGGCTGTCCTAAATCTTCTAAGGCCAGCAAGAGACCAAAGCACACACTGGATTTACCACCTGTTATGTTGTTTTTCCTTTAGCTTTGCTCTACCCAAGGCAAGCTACTGCTTCACTCCAGCCTTCGTCTACATGGGCTGAAGTGATGGCCAGGGTCTAGGCAAGTGCAGAAGCATCATAGTGAGGCTGTTCCACCTGCACACGCCACAACTCACCCGTGTGTCATTAACTGGGGAGGCATCCAGAGTCTTTATCAAGACAGCTACTGGCTGCGTATACTGCATATACTGCGCGTATTTGAGATCTACCACTGGAATAGTGCCTAAATGGTTAATCTCTTTGCTTCATCCTTCCTAAAGCCCTCTATGAGAGATAAGTAGCATAATAGAAGAAAATAAGGTGGGGGCCAAAGGAGTCTCATATTAAATGGATAAGTCAGAATAGAAAATGAACATGAGTCGACAGTGTGTGCTTGCAGCCCAGAAAGCCAATCATATCCTGGGCTACATCAAAAGGAGCGTGACCAGCAGGTCGAAGGAGGTGATCCTGCCCCTCTACTCT
>JBAFWW010028617.1:0-10209 GCA_036873685.1 Agapornis canus
AAGCAGAGACAGGACACCTGACCCAAACTAGCCAAAGAGGTATTCCATACTACAGCACGTCATTCCCAGGATGTAACTGAGAGTTACCTGGAAGGGCTGGTTCACTGCTCGAATATTGATGGGTGGTATTGTATTCTCCTCCCTTGTTATTTCCCTTATCATTATTATTGGTGGTAGCAGTAGTGGTTTGTGAGGGAGCGGGCTGTGTGGGTTACTGACTGTACTTAAACCATGACAATTACCCAAATCATTACATATCATGAACTGATCACACTGCAAATATTTATATACCTTACACTGCAGTTTCTCCTATTTACATGCTTCAGTGTTCAAGCTTGCGTCCATGCCCAATCTTAAATAATGAGAGCATTTTAGCTTACACACCTAGTTAAGAGAACTAAAGCAAGTAGAAGAATGTGTTTCACACATCAAAGTCTATTCTCCTATTGTAGTCATTTACTATTCTCTTACTGTAGTCATTTACTACTGAAGAACTTTCTTCAGAAATATACATAGGTAATGAATGACTACTAGCTTAAAATGGATATTTACATTATTTACTAACATATGCCTTTGAATTACTGATTTCTTTCGGAAGTCTATAAAGCTTTATAACAAGACTAGTTAAATAAATCTTTTAGCTGTGACCTCAGGCTCAATTTGTTCCAAAGAGCATCCTTCAACTGATGAAGCCTGAAATCAGAACCTCAGTTCTTCCTGATACTGTAACACTCTTTCTGCAGGATGTGAAGGAATTTTCTCCTCATTCACATACTTTTCATTCTGTTTCTGAGAGAAAAAGTCTCCCTTGCTCATGAAATGCAAGCAAACAAAAGTGACAAAAGTTAGTTTTTAAAATGCTTCACAAAGCAATTTTACCCAAAGCCATTCTTCCTACACTACATGCACTGAATGGCAATTGCCTGCCAGGCTTAAGCTGCAGTTCAGTCTGTATAACGACATTACATTAGGAAACTGCTTATAGGGCTAACCACAAGATTACAAAGAATAAGCTTTAAAAAGATAAACTCACAGAAGTTAAGCAACAAAAGGATTCTAATTTCTTCAGTTGAATAGCTAGATTTTATTTTACTTGATCATAGTAAGTGTTGCTAAATAAAATCTACAGACAATGAAGACCAGCAAGTAAGACAAAAAGTAACAGAAAAGGGCTTTTGTTTTATCAGTAGCACTATTAAGACAATTTATGCCTTGAGCAGACACAAAGAGCCATGGCACTCAGATGGGAGGCATGTAATACCACTGCTTCCCACGAGTAAAACTTCTCTGATACAAGAAATTCATAGTATAAAGTTCATTGTAGCAGAACTGTGAAAAGTACTTACTCTTTTCCCCAAATAATTTTGCTTCTAATGATTTGGCAAGCTGACTAAGCAGCTAGGCACCAAAACTCCTACCATCATGACAAAGAGCTAAGATGCTCTCTTCATGTCTCCACAGGCTCCTTTCTGAAACCACAAGAAAAAAGTGATAAACCCAAGTGCTCCTAAAAACTTTCACAGGGCAGGCAAAACTGTGTCAAAAAAAACCCACTAAACTTCCGTAACACAAACCCACAAAACTACATTTATTATAAGCCAAAAATCACAGTTACTTGGAAGAGGTTTGCTTAGAAAGCACTGCAACTTAATGCATTAGAAATGGTCTAATGAAAACATGAAAGTGCTCCAAGAGAACACCATCCAATGAACACCACTGCCTTTGGTGTAAGTTGATGAGAACATGCCATCATTTTCTGCACCCACCTTACTCATTTTTAAAGAGGACCTTGTACATGCTCACAAGAAAGTTAAGCCTGACTACATATGCATGCAAAATACTGAATTACAACAAAATACAAGTGTCAGTCAGCAGCAAAAATCCCAAGTATCAGTCTCCTTTTTGATCACTACAGGTTTTCATATGCAAGAAAAACAGGACAGGCCTTCTTTTCGTGCTGAGAGCTTAGCAAAGTAAGAGCTACTGGGACTTACTAGAGGATTGCACAAGTGATAGAGAAATTCGAAGACAACAATCTAGATCAGCAAAACAGAAACTGCAGTAACTAAAGGACAAATAGCTCTTCTTTCACATGCCCCACCCCTAGCAATGTTCAAGGCTAGGCTGGACAGGCTCTTGAGCAACCTGGTTTAGTGTGAGGTGTCCCTGCCCATGGCCCAGGGGATTGGAATTAGACTATCTTAAGGTCCTTTCCAACCCAAACCATTCTGTGGTTCTATGATACTATAAATGCTGGCTCGTTTTGGTTTGGTTGTTTTTGCTGTTTGTTGGGTTGGGTTTTTTTTTTTATGTTCTGGCAGCCACCTTTCCAATCTGAAAAAATAGAGTTATGATAGCACTTATAAAAGCAACACACAAAGCCACACTGCTGACAGGCACCCTCAGTGTTATGCTTTTACTCATGCTACTCATGGGATTTTTTTCCCCAAGAATACACTGTAATTTCTGTAAAATTTCCAGACCCAAAGTCAGGCAAATTGAGTATTCTATGACAGACAGTTCATAGAATCATAGAATAGTTTGGGTTAGAAGGGACCTTAAGATCATCCACTTCCAACCCCCCTGCTATAAGCAGGGACACCTCACACTAAACCATGGCATCCAAGGCTTCGTCCAACCTGGCCTTGAACACTGCCAGGGATGGAGCACTCACAACCTCCCTGGGCAACCCATTCCAGTGCCTCACCACCCTAACAGGAAAGGATTTCTTCCTTATATCCAATCTAAACCTCCCCTGTTTAAGTTTAGCCCATTACCCCTTGTCCTGCCACTACAGTCCCTAATGATGAGTCCCTCCCCAGCATCCCTATAGATCTTTCATGTCAGAGATACAGTCCTCCTATGAGTTTTGACTGAGTGTCTTTAAAAAAGGCCCTCCTTTACCTATTATTTAGTACTGATTTAAATTAATAGGCATTTTCATTTTCTGACCTCCTGTATTTTATGATGTATTTAAAACACTTTGTCTTTTATGAACCATTTCATTAAACAGATAATAGCTTTACATTTGTCCTACATGCTATTCACCAAAGTGAAGTTTCAACATTACCTGTGAAACTATTCTGTACACCTGTCCTTTGCCAGTTTTTCTTTCAAATAACTTATGGGGGAAAGGTCCCTGATAATTTCTATGATAGCGATGACATCACAGAATCATAGAATGGTTAGGGTTAAGGTTGGAAAGGACCTTAAGATCATCTAGTCCCGACCCCTCTGCCATGGTGCCACTAAACCATGGCACCCAAAGCTCTGTCCATCCCGGCCTTCAATACCACCAGGGATGGATCATTTAACACTTCTTTGGGCAACCTCTTCCAGTGTCTGACCACGTGCACAGTAAAGAACTTCTTCCTTGTATCTAAGCTGAACTTCCCCTGTTTACCTTTAAATCCATTACCCCTTGTCCTATCACTACAGTCCCTGATGAAGAGTCCCTCCCCAGCATCCTTATAGGTCCCCTTCAGATACTGGAAGGCTGCTATGAGGTCTCCATGCAGCCTTCTCTTCCCCAGGCTGAACAGCCCCAACTCTCTCAGCCTGTCTTCATACGGGAGGTGTTCCAAGTTAACTGAATTTAGACTCACCAAAACTTCTGGGGGTCTCAGCCTTCTGCCCGACCACACAGAACTTGAAAATTAGTCTAGGTAATTGAAGCTTAATTATTTCTAGCTTTCCAGACAACTGCTGGATGATACTTATTATCAGGAACACTGATAAAACTGGTGTGTTTGATCTAAGAATAAACACCGGTACCCTTCCTTTTCTTGCCTTTGCCAATTTCCCCTCCTTGCCAAAGTCTGAAACAGGAAGGCCCTTAGATGGCTACCTCAGCCACACTGCAGTGCAATTCAATTAGGAAGACTGGCTATTTGCTTACAGTTGTATATGATGATCAGCTAACATATCAACAGAGGACGTTGAACTGCACATCACATCAATGAAGTGATTTGAATTTAGGAAGGGAAAAGAAAAATGGAAGTTGCATAGGGTATTTTGTCATGATGTTCATGGGACATAATTTTCATTACAGAACCCACTACAGAACCACACAGACAAAAAGGGCAGTTGTTGAAGAACAGAAAGCAGCAGTTACAACTTCACACATAGCTACTTCCCGGTCTTGAAAATTAATTTCTCTGCCTCTCCTTCCATTCTTCTTGTTCAATCACAGATAATCACTTGCAAATAAAATTAAAGATGACAGTTCCTTAGGTGAGGATTATACAGAACACACAGAGACTTGTGTTCTGCATAAAAGACTGTAAGTCTCTTACAGTCTACAAATCTATGTAAGACTTGTTCATGACGAAATTTTTTCTATTTCCAAGAACTTGACCCAGAGTTAAAATTGATCACAAAAAAAAATGTGGTAACTAAAGTTTCTTATCACATGCTGCATTTGGGATTCAGAACAGATAGATACTTGAAACTGTTAACACTATTTCCCCCAAACTCTAAAACTGATAGTTGTCTTCACTCTTCTTTCCAGGCTATTTATTTTAAGCTGGATTTTACCAGCTTGTGCTGCTGCAGTACTACTTATCTCCACTGAAATCAACACAGAACTAACTTAAATAAAATGAATGGTGTACTTGGTTTGAAGAGGGTTTTATGTTTAAGGAAATGATGCTTCTTGAAAACAAGACTATCAAAGGCGATTTCACAACATGGTGCTATAATATTTAATTGGTCATTCAGAAATATTAGCAGGAGAAATAAATTTTCTCAAATAAATTAAACACCCATTAAAACACTAATGTATGCAGTTTTTAATTTACATTAAATAAATTCCAAAGAAACCCTGTCAGAAGGATATTTCCTTATAGACAGACCATTGTGTTAAAGATAATTGCTCAAGATGTGAATTACTTTGGGTTATGTTACATTCTGAAAAAACTACAAGATCAGATTGATGAAAAGCTCAATGATTATGTTGGAAAAGATAAAATTACGAAGAGAACTGATGTATTTTGACACTGAATGGAATTATTTCCGATTACACAGAAAAATTATTTGGTTTATTCACACACAGATTGACTTATAATGTATCTATAAGAGCAATGATGAAATCTTCTAGATTGCTATAATTGGCATAGACAAAAATTATATTCTATGCTGTGAAGAATATTATATTTGTATTTTTTTAAAAAATTTACAGTCAGTAGAAACCAGCTATTTGGGGCAATACTAATAATTAACATCCTAAAAGTTAATATATAAAAATGCATAATTTTAGTCACACAGTCACCACACAGTTTAAGTTATATAACTTAAAAATAACACAGTATTAAGTTATAATCCTGCAGGCTTGAAACTTGTGTATCAAATAGTTGCAGAAATATTTCCATGGAACTATAGCTCCCTGATCATTTAACTCAGTAAAAACCATTGAAGACCTATCTTTCAATTGCAAACAGATGCATGACTTTACTTAGAGCCATGGGCATTTTCAGTTATTATTTTGATTATTACACAGGTCCTTAATATTTTAATGTTCTACCATTAATATTATAAAAATTATGAGAGAGATGAAGAGTAGAATAGAATAGTTTCAGTTGGAAAGCACCTACAATAACTACCTAGTCCAACTGCCTGACCACTTCAGGGCTGACCAAAAGTTAAAGTACATGATTAAAGGCATTGTAAAAATGACTCTTTAATACCAATAAGCTTGAAGCATTACCTTACAGCAATTACTGTAAAGATTAAGTTTCATTTGTTAGCTAGCCCCAAAAGCTTATAAATGCAAAACTATTGGAGAAATGCTATTTAAAGTAGGGAATGGTTGAGAACTGCTCTATTTTTAACCCTAAAAAAAAAAAAAATCTAATGAAACCATCTTTAGGAGATGACAGAATAATTCAGCCTATTAGAAACATATCAACAGCAACAAAAAAGCAAGAAAGATCAGGAACTGCAAGGCTGGTTATTGTCAGAGAAATTTTCCACCTTCAACACTGAACCCAGATTTATATGATTAATTTTCTTTAATAAAATTAGCTGCTGTTACACAAAGCAGATTACAGTGTAACTGGTTTAACCTTGTACTAGCTGACAGCTATATATCTCAAGTGAAAGAAGCCTTTCTGCAATGTGCTGATGTTTTTGTACCTTCCAATTATCCTTCAATGCACAGAAATTCAGCTAGAGCAGTTAATATGCGAGGTATTGACTAATATTTAATCTCTTTATCTACATCCCTCTTACTACTCCAGAACAATTCCTACAACTTTGACTAGTGTTCTATAAGCCTCCTTCCAAAAATGTATTTCAAGAGCCAAAGTGTCTCAACATTTGAGACTGTTTTACCTCTTCCTGTTTTGAACTGCTCCAGAAAGAAAGCCAGTTTTATTGCTCTCATGTTGTCCTCCCCTAGCATAAAAAAGCATGATCCTTTTCTTATAAATAATTGGAGGATCACAAATACCTACTGTCTACTTGCTTTCTGCATGGAAACAAAGTGAAGTAAACAAAGGAATTCACTAGACATTTACAAGGCAAATGCTCTTAGCCAGAAGTGAATTTACTATACGTCTTTACATCACCAGATAGCTACAACAGGTATGCTCTCAGCTGGACACTGGGACCAGATCCAGTCTGCACTTGCATTTGAAAAGTGCAGAAAACATTAGAACAGAAAAAGAGATGCTGGCCTTGTGATAGTATGTTGTGTTTGTAAAAATACTTTGGTTAGTTTACTCCTGGTAGTCTCTGGAGGTTTATGAGTGTCCAAGCCTGCCAACTGTGCAGCTCTCATAGACCTATTACAAACACAGACCAGAACACTCACTTCCCTTCAGGACCACTGTATTACTTCGCACCATTAACTGATGGTTTTAGTTGAGCAAAATTCTTCTTTGCTTCTTTCAGAGTTTTACCAACATTAAGACTGAATGATTCCAGACTTTAAAAATAAAAAGATAAGAGATTAATGCACTAATCCAATCAACCAGTTTCATTAGATGGATTTAAAACTTTACCTGGGAGTTTCTCCAAGGTGTATGCCATACATCACTCACAGGGCTCTGTGGTGGGATAGTTTGACAATAATGAAAAAAAACTAAGTTGCATGTACAACACTTATCTTTAGCATTTCAAATTTCTTGAGAAACCCCGTGATTCCACCCCACTGCACACCATCCTTTGTGTACATTTGCAAAGGGTCTGGCTTTTTATGTTCTTATTCCTCAGCTGACTGAATGATTGCTGTCAAATCCTAACTAGTTTCCAAGTTACACAAATTATGAACTAGAAAGTCTTTCTGTTATTGTTTTAAAAGGCTCCTGCCTCAGACCCGTTCGGTGTCCCCCATACTAGTTTAGGTGGATTCTTTGTCCTCACATGAAGTGAAAAGACATAAACAATAGTTTGGCATTTAGCAAAAATTAGGGAGTTTGTGCTTAAAGAAATGCAATTTCTTGTTGGTAACAGACCTCTTTGAGGACCTTCACCTCCTATCCCAGTGCTTCTATTAGCATGCCCTGTTAGGCGTCTCAATCCTTATCTCCTAACCTAAAACTGCAAATGACTGTACATATGTTCTTTCTCCTTTCAGCACTTGGGCTCTGAGTGGTCAGTTTTCTAGGCAATGGGAAGAAAGAGTGGCCTCTTCTCAATTGCTGTAGATGCTTTCTACCCATGTTGGGCCAAACTATTAAGTACTAATTAAATACCAAGTTCAAGATGAAAGAAAATTAGAACTGCACATCTATTAAAAGAAATAATTCTTCTGTAATTTAAATGGAGCTCCTCAATAGCACTCAGGAGCATATAATAAAGACCATTTATGGGTAGGTGTAATAGGATGCAGTTGCCTTAGGAACAGATGTTAAGCATATAAAGCAGGAAGCCTGTTTAAAAGGCAAACTCAAAGATTTAAGCCCTGTGGGTGAAGCCTGGCTTGACTGAAGTTACTGACAAAAGTGCCATGGGCTTGGTTGGAGTCAGGGGTTCATTCCAAAACCTCTAATTCTCTCCTATTTACAACATTATTTTGACTGCTGAGCTGAATAATACATTACTTTGATCAAGAAGTGCTCTATTGGAGATGCATTTCCCAGCTTCCTTTGTTCAATAAAGTCATCAAGAAATGAAAAGTACTTAGGGAGTCATAAGAGAGTCTAGGCTTACACTCTAGAGATTCTGGTATCATTCCCACTTTCAATGTATTTTTATTATGTAGAAGAGATACTGTGCTTTTAGAGAAGTGTTATTGTAGAATGTAAAAGAATCTGACATGCAGAAAGAAAACACTGTCTGGGATATGAGTGTCATTTCAAAGTAATATGAATAGCAAAAATACCTATAAAGAAGTGAGGCAAAAATCTGTTCATTTTCTGAGTTTTCTGGAGATACAGAATGACTAATATTGTTTGTCAGAATGATATTCAGTGAGAGTCAACTTCTATTATGCACATGCAAGAAACAAAAGGTTCAAATTATTGCTCCCAATACAAGATCCAAGACATGGGTTTTGTCTATACATTTCTCTACAATGAATATACCTGTTATGCTTCTATGATTTACTGCCCATCTTAGTTTCCATTTGAAGAAATATTATAGAACACAAAACCACTTAGCCTGTATGAAGTCAGAACACATACACAGCTCTCTGCGTCTTGAAGTAACTATTTGCAAAAGTCAAAGAATTTCCTATAGATACAGAACCACACATTACTTAGGTGTAAAGTTTGAAATAACAAAAGGTAATACATTTTCTTTTTTGTATTTGAAACAAGAAAAACAAATAAAGGAGTTGTTTATTAAATAAGTTGTATATTAAATACTATTTCCCAAAGACTGAGAAATAATTTTATGAGCAGGAACCAGAGGTCACATTCTACAGTGCACTGTCTTACAAGCCAACTGTGGGAATCCAGTGATTTAAGATGAGATTTAAGATGTCTTTGTGCACTCTTCATGTGTTCTCCCAGGGTAACTTGACAAGCTGGAGAAACCATCCAGGAGTCAGATAGTCTCCTGAAATCCATGAAGCGATGCATACAGCAGCTCTATTCCAACATATTAATCTTGCTTTTCATTCCAACTCATGTATTTTCCCAGACTGAAAAAAAGAGAATCTTCAGAAAAAGGGCTATAAACCCTACATACTGGGAGAAGGTTCCCGTGGCTGGATGCAGGAGTCCCACAGTATACTTACAATACTAATTAAATGTGGGCTTACATTCATTCTCAAGACCCACCTCCACTCCCATGACTGTAGAGACACCTTAAACTGCTTCTGAACTCCTGATTGCACCATAATTTGCCTTGCCTGTGCATAATCTCTGGCTTGAATGATATCCGAGTTCCTAAATTACAATGTATGGAAATTTGCAATGCATGTAAGAAATAGCTGAAATAGAAGTCCTTAAAAGACAGGCCTTTAGTCCCCACCAGGAAGCCACAAATCTGTAGGAAAAAAAAGCCTTTTCTGACCTTTTCTCACTCCTCTTGCTCAACTTGAAAGTGGTCCAAACTCCTAACTTTGATTACAGACATTTTTCCATGGCTCTGCTGACTTTCAGAGTTTTATTTATTGCCTGCATTTTCCTACTTTTATATCATTTTTTAACTTCTTCTCTTTAACTAGCCTCTGAAAATCAAGCCTAAATGTATTTTTAGTTTATAAATGCCTTGTTTCTGAAAGGAATAAAGATCCACAACTTAGAAGTTAGCAGGCTAGTGGTACACTGTAAAACTAAATGCTATACAGCAAAAATAATTTCAGCAAAAATACAAGGAGCAATATGTTTTCTATTATTAATTTCTGTTCAATGGAAAGAGCTACCCAAAACCATAAGCAGTAGCTAATGTCTAAACTGGAAAATTAAACATGATTTCCATAAGAATATTATCATTTTAGTTTGCCCAAACAAATACTAGTACAGATGGCTGCATATTTTATTAAATCAGTCTGAAAGCTTTCAAAAGACATTGCATGTAGTGAGAATGAAGCCAACAGAATCGTAATGCCATGAAGATGTATTTCATGTTTCATGGTTGTCATGGTTTAAACCCAGTTTCTACTTCCCCCCTCTCCCCTCTTTCTTTCCTTCCTCCTGCCCCTTCTCCCCACTCCCAAAGGGATGGGGAGGAGAACTGAAAGAATTTAACTCCCACAGGTTGAGATAAGAACAGTTTAGTAACTAAGCTATTACACAAATCACTGCTGCTACCACCAATAAT
>JBAFWW010028620.1:0-16866 GCA_036873685.1 Agapornis canus
TGGAACTAGATGATCTTAAGGTGCTTTCCAACCCTAACTATTCTATGATTCTACGCAATCTTTGAAGTAGTTAATGTTTTACTATCAGCAACTACATGGGTTAGAAAAATGGCTTTTAATTTATTTTTGCTTACAGTCTATAGAGTTTCAAATCTAAGAGTGAATTTTAGGAGACTGGGGAGAAGCTACAGAGGAGTGGTGGCAAAATGGGATTTAGAAATTTAAATTCTGAGTTAAAATTTTTATTCAATCACAACTATTTGCTAGTTAGAATTTTAGGAAAAACAAAGAAACAAGTGCTGCAACATTAACAATAGGAATCATGTGAACTGGTAGCACTGCTTTGAGTTCAAGATTTCTCTTTTAATCTGTTACAGATGCAGAGCTTTTACTACATCTCCTTGAACTACAGCTCCATCAGAGGCTGTGACTGCCATATGAAGAGGCTGGACCAACTATCAACTCTGGCCACTGCTATTGTGTCAAGGTACCTCTCTAGAGCCCTTCTCATCAATGCGCCAGTGGAGAAAGTGCTTGCCAATACTAATGACAGAGGGAAACAATAATTAAAATAAAAAAAGTAAAAGCAGAACAATGCAAGATCAGTGAGAACTATTAGTAAATTCATCACCTATGAAGCTCAGCTGTGAGACTAGCCCCATTAGATTAAATTGCCATTCCTTTTTAACAATCATTTTTGCAGTCAATTTTAAAAATAATCATGTACTTCTGAAAAAAAATACATGCTACACTACTTTAATGATTTATTTGCACATTTGCAGGGCCAATAAATAGAAGAATCAATAGGATTAAGAGTATCTTTCTCTGTTTCTTGAAGTATCAGCTGCTAGCTGTGTACTGAGTGTCAGTAAGGCCTCAACATAGTGCCATAGTAGGGCATGTGCACCACATGTGTCCATGCATTACATAGGAAATATCAGCATCATGTGAAAGGTATAAAATATATGTGATATATTAAAAATTCAATCCATATATACATTATACACACTTTCTTGCAATGACCATAGCAAATCTTAAGAGTAAGCAAGTGTTCTGCAATTACTTCATAATTTTTTTCAAAAATGTAAACTATGAAGTTAAAGACAGACAAGAGGGTGGGGAAAGAAGGAGGAAGATAGAAAGGAATTTTGACCAAATTCTCTAAGCGCAAATTATCACCTATGAGGAGGCTGTGACATGCTAAGAGCTTTAACTAACACGCTAAGGACTAACTCTACATCAATAAAACTGTCTGCATGAATTCTCACAGCTAGGTAATAAAAAGGGAAGGAGGAGAGAAGCTGGAGAGCAGCTCAGCCTTTCTTCAGTTGTTTATATATCTAATGCAACAATTGGAGGGGTTGATCCAATATGTACTGTACTGGTGCAGTATGTCAGACTGCTTTCCGTGCAAAGACAGCTGCACACCAAACAGCTGGTTTTACTCTTCTGTTTGTGTGCTTTATTAACACCGTTTTGGTATCTTCCTCCCTCCCACTGAGCTGAATTTCAGGGACAGAAGATATGACCACAGCACTTTTGTGAGATAGTTAATAAATGAATGTCTGGTTGTCAAACTACAGATGGTCTAACTAGTTCTAAAGTTTATGGTGAAAGGAGAATGAAGACAAAAAGAAAAATACCAAACCAAACAACAAAACAAAACATTGCCTCATTATTTATGTATTCTGGTAAATATTATGTCATATTATTGTTGGAGATTGATAGCAGCACTGCCTTCCCACCAATCATCATCTTGGAAGCTAGGGACATTATAGAAATAGGCAGTATCTGAATTGCTTCTTCTTCCAACACATAGATAAACTTGAACTGAAGCAGATGTTATGAATGTGCAATTAATTTTCTTTGTATTTCATATATGATGTTCTGATTGTCTTTCATGATATGACAGACACCAAAACTTCACCTCGTTTCTTCAGATTTTTCCAGAAAAGCAAAACAAGAAGAACGTGTATCAATTAATTCTTGGAGGATCTTAGCAAAGACAACACTAAAAAGAATGAAACTAAAAGCTTCACCTAAGAAAACTCCTTTCAAACAATAAATAAATCTAAAAATATGAATTGAAGATTTATTTATTTGCTAAATAGGAAACATAATTTATTCACTTAGTACCAGAGAACTTCCTGATAGCCTTAGACCTCTCCTGGTTTGTCCTCTGCCAGTATATAGAGACGACCCCCTCAGTATATTTCTTCACTCAGTAGGCAAAATCTGGACACTTTTGCAGATGTATAGGTATACCCTAATTGGGGAAACAAAAATGGCTGCACTAAAGCATTCACAAGATAAGGGCTTTGCCTTTTTTAGGGCAGCTGTGACAAATACTTCAAAAGGAATCAAAGGACAGTAAAAGAACCCCCTGTCATATGAAAAAGGTAAAATAGTGATCCACTTACAGCAGCAAAGAAACACCTTTGGTTTGAAAGACTGTGCATACATATACATCCACCTATGTTGGACACAGGAAGGTCAAACCTAGGCACAGCAAATCAAGAATTAGAACTTGCAGAAAACTCTACTGTGAAAGGAATTGGAGGTTTTCAGGACTCCCAGCTGCATCTGTACCAGCCTGGGAGCCCACTTTCAGGCATTGGCCTTTCTTTTTTTTAAATGTAGTCATGTCAATGCTGGAAATTACAGTGCCCCACTGCAGACTCCCTCAGGCACCACATCCCTGTAGATCTGGTAGTAGAGACAATTCATCTGGTTTGCTTTATTCATTTCTTCAGCTAAAGTAAGTGGTTTCAGGGTACATACAGTACTTAGTCTGTTTACAGTAGCACATCAGGCTTCAGCTGAAGCAAGTTAAGTAGCTGTTGTATACGCAACTTAGATGGCAGCTTTAAGCAAATGGTACCCTCTAGTATGAAAGCAGTAATGGACATCCATTTTTCACAATAAGAAAATAAGAGAAGGTGGATATGAACATATTGATTTGTTATTCCTTCAGGAATAGCAGTGGTTTAAAAGTCTTTATAGTAAAAACCCTTTCAATTGCAGAAGGGCTAATTTAAAATAAATAAATAAAATCAATAAACTGTTATCTCCCTGAGATGTCTCCAGAATTTAAGTGGGCACAAGCTGCAAAACCAAGCTTTGTGAGTCTACAGTGACATAAGAAGCAAAATCTGGGAAGTGAAAACTCTTTGCCTAATCATAAGCAACTACAGAAACTCTGTGTCCCAGCTGTGGTCTCAGGAGAGCCGTATTAACATAGGGGTGTTGCTATATGTATGTGTCCCAAATAGTTGAGACCTATGGAGACCAGCTTTAAATAATGAGCAAAAGAAGGTTAGCAATTGCTGCATACAAGCAGAAGTAGCACAGCCCTTCATGTATCTATCCCCATACCACCTATAAAACTTGAAGTGCATTGAACATAACATTTAACTTTGGCTGAACTTGATAAACAACTCGAACGGGGTAAGAAATTCTTAAGTAGCCTCTCCTGCTTTCTGTGCTAACCCACTAATAATTCAAATATACTTAGGCAGCTTCAACTGCAAGACATCCCAAATATGTCATTAACCATTCTACTACAGCTCAGCTCTACAACAGTATTTATACATGCAAGTCACACTGGAGTCAGTGCTGTTCATCTCTGCATGTCTAGCTGCATAGATATTTGTGTCTGGTTTTTTGGACCCAGATTTCTTTTTAGAACAGTCTGCTGCATGGAACAGGAACCATATATATATATATATATATATATATTACAGTGATAAAAATCACTAAACATGCAGTTTGCTTTTGGATAATGTGAATATTTAAATATATACTGTTTAAAATTTTAAATAGTCACTTTGGTTTTCAGCTCCTCATTCATCTACATATCATTTTGCTTGGTCTTCCACAGTTGCACATCTTACAATGGAAAGCTCTTTATCTTCTTGTTGAAGTGGAAAAAGAGGAAGTTGATAACTAGAACCTTTCTAGTGAGTCAGAAGAGTGTGAAGGCAGCAGAGCCCTGTGTAGCAGCATCTCTCAGAACTAAGGGGGTTCATATACTCTTGAAGGGCTTTCTGAGGAAATATTTAAAGTGGTGTATGTTTAGATTTTCAGTCCAAATTTATTCATAACTGCCTGTTCATCCATTTTTTGACTTAGTAAAACATGTACCTAAGCCCATTCACAGAAGTACAGTTAGTTTCTGGGGAGAAATAAAAGGCAGCAAACAATAAGCATGAGATGGTTGCTTCTAAACCAGTTTTTAAAAATCTTTGTGACTTTTAATACTTCTGTTTCTTACTAGTCAAGTAGATGAGGTTAAGCAGTTTTAAGACACTGTTTAGTTTTGTACTAGAAATAAGTGGAAGAGGACATCAGTGCAGACAGAAACTCATTTCACCTGTATGCCTGATAACCTCTGCACTAGCTGCAAGGAGGGAATCTGCAGCTAAAATCAATGCCCAAATGCTGTTTGCATTCACGCTCTTTGAAGGCAGTGGCAATCTTTTCTTTTTAGACTTGAGACCTTTCAGTGGGGATATGATAAATGACCATCACTTGTAGATACTTCAAAAGCAAAATCCAATCAATATATCTGTTTTGGGCAGGGGTCCAAGGTGCATTTTAGTAAACTGAAAATTTAAAAATTACTTTTCTAACTAATTACCTTTGCTGAATTCCTTAAAAATTCGATGGAGTTCGGCCTCATAAAGTAAGAGTGGCTTCTCTCTTAGTTTTTTCAGCTCCTGGAAATACAGGTCTACATAAATTCACTGAAGCAGTGGCTTAGTGTTTTATGTTACTAGTAGGTTTTAGTTTATGATATGACTGAAAGGAGGGGAAAATAGGTTAGAAAAAAATAAAGAACCCATTTTACCCCCATGACCTGAACCTTCATTCTTTTCTCTCATGCCAGATCAAACTCTCTTGCAGCCTTGGAAATGTTTGTTTAAGTGTTTTCCTGCCGTTATTTTTCATTGTTGCATACTTCTGCACTTGTGTAAGGAGAACTTTGTGACAGATGAAGCAGAAACAACTGTGAAACTACAATAAATAAATTGTATGTCAGAGTTTTCCAGAAAGAAGAAAAGTGCCAATGAATGAGGTAAGTTTTAGTGATGAGAAAATAATAATAAAAAAAACAACAACAAAAAAACACCAAAAAGCCCTCTCAACTAATCAACAAAACAGTGACTTTAAGATATGTAGAATATTTCTAAAGAAGATTATTTTTTCTACAGTATCACTGTTAAATACTTTGAAATATATGACAAATATACTTTGTTCCTAGCAGAAGCCCTTAAAACACAAAGAAGAGGGGAGATTTCTTCAGCATAAGCTAAGTTTAATGGTTTAATTTAAATTAATCTAGTTAAAGAGGCAATTTTTTGGGGCGGGGCAAATCAGTCTTTGTATAATTATTTATAAAGCATTTTCACTTTGTTGTTATCTCAGAATTCCTTACAGAGGAACACAATCTTTTCATATTTCTTAATATATAAAACTATAAGGAGGGGGAGGGGGGGGAAGGTGAGTGGGGGGGTGCTGTCTAGCTGGGTTTAAACTACGACAGTCTGTTTTTAACTACAAAATATGGGTGAAATGGTTCACTCAGAGTTAAAAATTTGAAAGTGAAATTGTACCGTTCCTAATAATAGTAATGTTTTTTCCCATTTATTTTATGTTTTATCCCAGATGCAGAATTTTTTCTTTTTTTCCAAGCCCAGTTGTCTGTACCTCAGCATACATACAGGACATTGCATGTTTTGGAAAAGTTGTGTACAAAATGTACTCACCAATTCCCTTTCTTTCTCAGAAGAAATTAATTCTGAGGAAGTTCAGTTGCATAATTAGCAATGCACAGTCAATACAAATGCTAAACTAAATGCTAAATGCTAAATAAAGCCTCTTTTTTGCACGTTTATTTAACTCCTTCAAGTTTCTGTTCTTTTACAAATTACCCATCTTTAATAACTAAAGCTTTCAAGCTTGGCTACAGTCTGGACAACTAATAAGTCACAATGTTGACAGTTGCAGTGACACAGAAGGATGTACCGGTGTTTCAAGGGCTGGAAAAGGTTGTGTGAAATGCAAATTCCATTCTTTTTCTGCCCTTCTGTGGTCCTTGACAAGTTATTTTATCACTTTGTACAATGGTTTGGAGATATAATTATGCCTTTGAAGCCCCACTCGTGTTGTGATAGTGATGTGACTTACGCAAGTAGCCAAAATTTAAAAAAAAAGAGCACCTAGATAAAGAGAAGTTATTTACAGACCGTCTGTGAGGACATAATTGTTGGACCCCAGTCCCATAACTAGACCCATGTGAACAAACCTGTGATCTTTAGTGGAGTTTTATTGTTCTCTTTCTTTTTGTTATTTATTTTTAAAGCAACTACCTAGAAGCCTGGGGCTCTGCTCATGCTGTTCCAAACTCAGAATCCGGGCCATCAATGCACTTTTTTTTTTCCCCCTTACAACTGCAATGCAAATAAACAGCTGAATCAGGACTAAATTAGCTGAAATGAGAAAATAACTTCTGATAATATAACAGTGAAGAGTAATACAGAAGGCCACCTGAGAACACTATTAATACAAGACAGGACAAAAATGAAAATGATGCCCGTGAGGAAAAGAAGATAGTAGTGGTGAATAGCTTCACCTCAGGTATAAGGATAGGGTCACGTGTAGCACTGTAAAATGAATGCAGAAATACCAGTGAGATGGACAGAATAACACAAAGAAATGAAAATAGTTATTTGTCTCTGCTCAGGCTCACTGGGTAAACCCCAGTTTCCAAGTGGCCATTCTCCCAACACAAATGTTTTCCTGAAATGACAGTAAGAGAGCTAAATCCTGTCATTTTTCTTCTAAATTAAATCTGGATGCAAAGATGGGGATAAAAATGGTTTAACAAGTTCATTTTACTGTGTAGTAATCCATATACACACACAAACACACAGAGCCCTGCATTATATACAAGCATAATTACTCTGTTTGTATCTTGTTCCAACATGCAGGCCATTTGCTGAAATGAAACACCTAGGAGAAAGACTGTAATTCATTTCATTGCTTAACTTTTGTTATATTTTGGTGGGTTGGCAGTCACTTGCATATCCCAGGCTGGATCCCACAAAGCAGACTGAAGAGATACTTAACCTCTTAAATCATGTCTCATTTTCCGTTATCTTTCAATTCTAAAATTTCCTGGCAGAAGTATTAGGAGTTTAACAAGAGAAGTTCTTGTTTGTAAATTGTACTTCTGTTTATGGCCAAAACAACAGCCTTTAAATGCAGGTTCACAAATAGGATTCATATTTGCCTAAGCATATCAGGTCCCCTTTAGTTCATTCCAAGCTCTTTCCACACACTGCCCAATTTGTACATTTTATATGTAAACTTCAGTGTTGTTAACTAAAATGTTGTGTCATAAGGAATGCCATATTTTAGAAGGTTCTTATATTTGGTTTAAAACTCAAGTTTCTCATTAAGAAGTGTATTGTAGCCAGTGGGGATATGGTGACAGCAGAACAAGCAACCCAGTCTTTCAAACCAGTCATTAAAAGTCAAATGTTATGTAGCATTTACCTCCATTTTCAGTTTCTGTTCTTTTTCTGGGCACATACACTTCTTCCTAAGTGGAAGTATGGATTCATCGGGTATTTTCAAGAGTTTACTACACACAGGAACAACAAATGGCTAAAACCCAAAATTATTTCCCATTGAAAATGTGATAGCTCAAAAGTATTATAGAAACAATAAAGCTGCCTTAAAGAAGTTTCCTTGAACGGCATAAAACAGGAAAAAAATCAAAAGGGCAGAAATTGGAAAAATACAGCCACGTTTTTAATACACACTGACCTGACACAATTCTCACAAATATAATTTCTCCTCAAAGGTGGATTTACCAAAATTTTCACTTATAGTTGCCTAGATTTAAATCAAGACAAGAATAAAAGACTTTGAAATATATTAACACTACTACTGACTTGAAATCACATTTTCTTCTGGAAAGTTAGCAATTCTAAGACAGGAAATATATTTATATCTGGGAGTAGGTGATGGATTTTCTTGAACTAGCTTTACTCTCAAAAAATCACTGGTCATTCTATTTTTTTTGTATCTACCTAGAAGAAGTTATTGTGTACCTCAGAATTAATAGTGAAAGGAGACTTTCCTTACATCTTCAGAAAGAGTAATCAACGGACTCAAAAATGTTTTGCTGCATCATTGAAATATTCACATCTTCTTTCACAGTGCACATAATAGCTGTGAGCCAAACAGCTGGAAGCCGTGGCCTATGTATATGTTGCACTCTATATGTTATTCCTACCATTGTTGCTAACAAAGTGCGTTCTTTAACAAAATCCTCCTTCTCAAAGTGATATTTCTTTAAGCCTTTGCCTCAATGTGATCAATGTTCTGCCACCAAAGGTCATAAATAAAAAAAAAAAAAAAAATGCCAAGGGTTTGTGTGATAGTGTCTGGAGGGTAATTTTTTTATAAAGTTGATCCAACTTATCCACTTTTTAGTTGCTCTCATTTTATCATTTTATCTACATACTCAAAAGCCTAACAGTAATTTTTCATTAATAATACTGTAACACACTTTATGTCTAAAACTGCCCTGCAGTGTACCCCAGGAAATACATTGCATACAATATTCCCCTTTAATTTTCTAATTACATCATTGTAGAGAGGACAAATATACACATTTTTACAACTATTTGTATATTGAGCAACTACTACTACTTTCAGGTAGATGAAACAGTAGTAAATTCCAATAAGAATACTCAGGGTTTGCAATGAATTTGGATGCTTACCTAGGTATCAAAACCTTGTCTAGAAAGCCAGCAAGACTAGCATACCTCTAGAGACTGTAAGGACTTTCTGCTTCTGGCTGGGACACAAGATCTTGGTCTGTTTTCCTGGGAATCATAGACGGATTAAGTGTGCAGAACAGCGAACAGAGATGTACAGGGTAACACCTGCCTCTACTTTTGAATGCCTTGAAAATTTCCTTCCAACATTAAGACAAGAACTTTTGAAGGACACAGATTCTTTTTATCAAGTTACATCCTTTGTGTGGCTTTTTTGTTATTTTCAATTTAATTATCATATTTTAGAACAGCAGAAGTTAGAAGGGACATCAAAAATCATCTTGTCCAACCTTTCATGGGAAAAGGAGCATTGATGAAATGATCTAGCATCCTGACCTACCATGTCTTGAAAATCTCCAATGATGGTCAACTCTACCATGTCCCTTGAGATGCTGTTTCAGGGACTGATTGTTGTCACTGCAGTTTCTTTCTTTTATCAAGTTTACATAGCAGGTTATTGCTTATAATTTAATTTGTGATGTCCTATCTGCCCAAAATGCAGTTAAATACAATTCTAATTACTGTTCGCACAGCTAACACATAACCATTAATATTGCTACCACCCAGAAGGCATCATCTATGTCCTGATAAATAGTTTCTTACTGGTATTAGCAATCAGAAGTACAAAAGAGAGGAGACAGAACATTTTAGCAATCTCTGAGTGGGGGATTGTTCAGTTTTCTGTTTACATCAATTGAATAATTTCTTTAAAATCAAAATGGAGAAGCAGTATTCCTCATCAATGACATATAAACAGTCTACAATTAGATAAGTAACACTTCAGTTACCAAATCATTCAGCTGGAACACTCCATGGGATTTCAGAGGAATTGTGAGAGATGGGAGATGCTCTGAGATAATAACCAGCTATTTGTTCTTTCTCTACAACCTGTTTTCCATGAATTGTCTCATTTTCCTCTGATAACCTGAAAAGACAGTGCTCCAGAGTCCTCCATGCAGGCAATATTGCAAAGAACAACCACACTGATAGTGGGGACTCCTCTCACAGAATAAGGAGAGCTGAAGGAGAAATTGTGTCAAACAGTGGAGGGAGTCAAAGGCCTGGAAGTGTACAATGGAGAAAGCTCTAAGTTAGTGGGAAAAGAGATATATAAGCTACTGGAGAAAATATTAGATTGTAGATAGTGGGAATATTACATTACAGTTGTATGAAATCATAGAATCATAGAATGGTTAAGGTTGGAAAGGACCTTAAGGTCATCTAGTTCCAACCACCTTTCCATAGGCAGGGATGCCTCACACTACACCATATCGCTCAAAGCCCTGTCCAGCCTGGCCTCAAACACTGCCAGGGATGGAGCATTTACAGCTTCTTTAGGCAACCTGTTCCAGTGCCTCACCACCCTTACAGTAAATAACTTCTTCCTTATATCTAACCTGAACTTCCTCTGTTTAAATTTAAACCCATTACCCCTTTTCCTATCACTACAGTAGCTGATGAAGAGTCCTTCTCCAGTGTCCTCATAGTCCCCCTTCAGATATATCTGTTAGAATCAATATTCAACAACTTTTAAAACAAAATCAGGGAAATTAGGTTCATGGAACATAGTAAACAAAACCAAAATAAAATATCTCCTCTGACCTGCTGTTTTCATGAAGTGTCCCCCCCCCCTCCCCCCAAGAGAAATATTTCTTGGAAATACTGTTTGTTTCAACTGAGAAAATATTAAAACAAATGAAGCATCCCCATTGGTGACAAGCAAACTTCATAGTCCAAAGTCACATTAAAATTTCCTAAAGTTCTGAACTTTCAAACATGTAGGGTATGTTATTCATACGATCCTGGTATTATTCTTTTTCTGTCCACCACTCATGTCATACAAAGGCACCCTTTACACTCCGCTACAGAGTGGTTGTGGTAGTGAGTGTCTATAATCTCACTCGGACAGTCTTTGGGAAGTACTTAAGACAAGTACTTGCTTTTGTCATCTCTGTCTTTGTTCTGATGTTTTGGAATTGATGCACAGCTCAGTCACTGTCCACTACTGTATAGCAAGGGCTTCTCCAATAAATCAAAGTTCTATCATTTATTTAACAAGAGTTAATAGAAGAGTCTTTGATACTGAATGACCTTTTTTCCATTAACTTCAGCACCAACATACACACAAGCAACACAGCACAGGCAAAAATACTGTGTACTGCTCAGTAAAAAGAAAACGCTCCCATATTATGCAATTGTTCCTCCATTGAAATAGTCTCAATTTCTTTCTTTCTCCTCCATTTGATCACATTATAAAAACATTTTTACAGTTTAGCCAGATTTTTTTTTTTTTTTTCTTCATTACATTAGTTTTCTTTTTTCCCTCATTTCTGCAGTGAGCAGACTGCATGCACACACACATACACACATCCCCTTTCCCTGTCTCTCTGCTTTTAGCAATAATTTGCACATAATGGAACAGCCAGAGGGGGGTTTGATCAATGACCTCTGTCTCAGAGATGCTGTTCCAAGGGAAACACATCTGCCAACATAAAGTATTGGAGCAATCATAGCTCAGTGAGCGCCGTAATAAGCAACTGTTACACTGGAGCCATCAGTCATGTTCAGTTACAGACCTGAAAGGATATGGCACCTCAGGGAGCAATGTCCTTCCATAAATTTGGGCAGCAATGAAGAATGATTTGCAATCAAGTAATAAAAGGCCTAAAAAAGGTCCACCATGCATACTAACATCCAATACAGCTGACAAAGAAAATAAAAAACCTTGGCATTGTTTGCTCGTTATGTAAACTACACAGCTGTCCAAGCAATTAAGATATGATTTTGGGAATTCTCTCATAAAAATTTGCTAACAGCGCTTCCACTTGTGAAAGTGACATTCTTCTTTATCAGTAAAGTGCATTTCATTAAGGTAATGCAATTTCATCTAGCTTAATAGTACGAATTGCTTAACCTTATGGCAAGAGTACGTAAACAACATAAAATTAATGACACTCTGTGCATTGTGGGAATAGATCTGCATTAGTGACAGCATTGATCAAGTAACAGGGAAACTAACATGCACTTCCAATTGTTGGGACTCTAGGGATTTCTTTTCGCTATCTGCAAAGTCATATTTTTGGTCTTCTAGTTGCAAAACCACTGGAAAAGATAAAATTCACAGTAAGCTTTGTAATTTTTCAGTCCTAACACTAATACACATGATAAAAATGGTATAGGTCTGAGAGGATCCATCTTCACAGGCAGACTAAAAATATGAATGAGAGGAGACACATAAGAGTCTTTTAGAAGTGGTGATTCACTTTAAATGTGCAAACCCCCTGATTCAAGAGGGCTTTTTCTTCCATTTCCTCAGATAAGAAAATTTGTGAGCGCTACAGCCACCACTTCGTGTTCTGCTACTTTTATGGATCCAGCTACAGAAATGCTTATTCTACTTTATGTGCTGTACCTCTACAATTAATGCTATGGCTGTGTGTCGCTAGGCAGCATTACAGGCAGGACAATTCTCTAGTATGTGAGATTTTTCACATGCTGAAGCCAAGAAAAAATACAAAGGGGATCTAAAGTCACATCTGCTTCCAGGATAATCTTCAGTGGTTTGTATTTCTTTTCTCCAGTGATGATCATTAGAGACACACACAATTGTGTGAACATACCAAAAAACCCTGTTATGAGTAGTTTGATCCCTTTTTTGTAAGGATATGCTTGTCTCTGGCTCCTCTAGATAATCAAGATTGAGAAATCTATGCCTTCTTAGAGGGGTATAGTGACTTACTAAAATGCCTCTCAGGCCAGCACAAACATGTGCAACCATAGCAGTAGCCTCTGTTAACGCAGTTTACTCTTGATTGATACTATTTAGACGCAATAATAAACATCTGTTTTCAGTTATTCTTTGTTCAAAAGGAATTACTTAATAAAACTTATCTGAAACGTGCTTTTTTAATTCATTTTAATACTAGAACTTTTAGAACAAGAAACCCATCATAGAGATAATGGAAAGTAGGGTGGCAGGGAACACTTTAGCAGAGATCAGCTAGACACCTCTGCCAAGGAACACTACTTGCTGAGGCTTTAATTTTGGTTTGTTTTGCCCTTCTTCAGTTTATTTCTTATTTAAAGCTCTTAATTTAAAAGGCAAAAACTAATTCTGTCTCTTTCTTCCAGACAATGGATGTAAATGGAGTTATTACCTGAAAATTCCCTTCATTTAAATAACTTAATGATAGAAAAAGTGCCTTAGGCTGCAGAGATTCCTACTAAACAGTATACACATAGTGGACAAGCTGAGGAAAAAAGTACTATTGGTCTCAAATCTCTTTAGACAATATCAATACAAGGTGTTACTTGAAACAACAGTGGATTTCACTTTCAGATAATGTTGGGCCACACTCTTTGTTCAAAACATCCTTTTCATATCGAATTCTTTTCTCAACAGGAAAAGATTCAAAACTATGAAAACAAGAGCCGTGCAACTAGACTGAAATGACATTTTACCAGCAATCAGAAAACTTGCTGAGGGCGCACTCAATCCCACTGTCCATGTCACCAACAAAGATGTTGAACAAGACTGGTCCCAATGTTCATGCTATGCTTTTGAATAGCACTATCCTTTTAATAACTATTTCATTAAGAAACGCCTTCAGACTCACACACTGGGACAATATTTCTTGAAGTCACTGTGAGAACAGTGTTAGGTAACCCTCTCAGGTCCACTTAGCTGATGCTGCCTGGCTAGGAAATCAACACTGAACCTATGGTGGCTGGTAAAGCTCCTCTGATGAACACTCCTCTTTCATCCTCAGATGAAAGAATTTCTTCATATAAAACAGGTGACTTAAGCAGCTCTTGCTGATCTTCTGAGCTTGATCCTCAATGGAGATGAACCACTTGAAATACAGGAGAAAAGTGGAATTGGAAAATTGGCAAATCAAGATTTGGTCAGGGGTAGTCAAGGAGATTCAGTTTGTTTTCTGCTGTTTTACCACCTTGATTTCACTTGTGTTCCACGTGGGTTCTGAGAACAAAAACTGAACCTTGTATTTTCAGACGATTTGATCCAAGCCTGGGCATCCTTGCATTCTATCGCTGAAAAGAAGTCTCATAGTCTTTAATGGATGACAACTAAGACAACTTACAGGTGGCTCACAGCACTCTCACTAAATCAGAGGGGTTTTGCCCAGACCTAGCTCTAATCCTAGAGTCTTTGGGGAACACTCAATTGTTAAGAAAGTGCCTAAGCAAGCACATTAGAAACGTCACAGGACTATATGGCTGCTTAAATGATCCCAGAATCCAGACAAACAGTAAAATAAATTATTTAATTTATGGGTCCCCATCTGTTCACAAATAGCTACAGCACATTTTTATAGGAACAGATGTGTGTACTCCAGAATGCACAATATTGGAGGTTAAATCTGGAAATTTTTCCATCCTAATCTATTTGCTTAGAAATTTATTCTCAGATATATGCTCAGATAATTTAACTATTGCATGGATTATAATTTATTTTTATGTAGATTATCCAACTTTTCTTAATAAAAAAAGAAACAGATCATCTACTTATGTAAATGAGTTTTCACTTTTCTCTTTGTAACGGAACTTGGGTACAATTGTGATAACAAATGTGAGAATGTATATTTTTGGCTGTCTAGATCTCCTTGGCTGCAAAAGATTTCTTAGAAACTATATGGCACTAGATACACATGAAAAGCACAGCAAATGTTAACATTGTTATAAGCTGGCATGCCATATATAAAATTATTTTCCTCAACTTACCAAGCAATTTTAACATTCCTGTTTGTCCTGTATACTTGTAAACATTTAGAGAGTGCAGAATACAGATGAAAAAGAAAAAAAGGTAAGTGTCAGAAGAAATTAGAGAAAATTCTTTCACTGAAAGCTATATAGCTGATTTTTTTAAGTGGCAATAGTAGGCTGCCTGCAAATCATATTGTCCTTTAATCAGCTTAGAAACTTAGTGATAAAAGGTGGAGCACTACAAATCTAAGCAGTTGTACAATTCATTGATTAGATCGTTTTGGAGGAAGACACCTATAGTGGAAGTCTGAGAAACAGACTGAACTTGGTACTTGTCCACCTTTTAACAGCTATGTCATTTCTACCAATAGATGCAATTAACAATCATTCCTAAACAGAGGCCAAGAAAGAGTGGAGAAGCATGGGTGTTATAAAATCTAACAAGACAGAAGCGTATGGAAAAAAGAATATTGAAGATGAGACTTTCTGGCCGAATTAAAATATGTCTGGTGCCAGCCCACATTGCTATCTTATTTTAAAGGCCATTAAGCTTAATCAGGTCAGTCAAAATTTTGGGGAGAAAAAACATAACTACTTAAGGTATCAATAATCAATAAAACACACCCTAAATATTAGTTCATTCTTGTTGCCAAAATTTGAGCAATACATAGAAGAACTTATAATAAAAGTACATTTGTAAAAAAGCCACATTGCAAATTCAGAGTTATTCTGGAAGTTTATTACAGCTAAATTGACTATAATTAAGCCAGTAATTGAAAGGTGACTATCAAAGTTCTTTCTTCCTTTCCCTAACATTATACCATTTTGTACACTGTCAAGTTAATATAGGTGGATCCACATTTATCCAAAGTACTTCTAACTTCAAAATTTGATTCACAGCCTACTCAACTGAGCAGATGGCAGGAGCACATGATGGTTTCATGTAGCAGACTGTTCAGTGCAGCCAAGACATGTCAATCCTTTTTGGTTGCGGTACAAGCACAATAGTAACACATCTCAGTAAATTTCATGTGGAAAAGCTGTCAGCTAATCCCTGTAGTTTCAGACAACTGCAGAATTGGTGAATGTATGCACCAGCCTTAGAGACAGTAGCTCCCTTGGCAAGCAAAAAAATTACAATCTTAGTTGTACTTGGCTCCACCATAGTCTGCAGTGGAGTATGCTCATTAAAGGAATGGTTGAATCTTATCCAGAGAAGATAGCAACCAAAGTCCAAAATAAAAGTGCTCGTGCTTTAGATTAATGAGTTTATTCTGTCCTCATTCTTTTTCCTCCAGAAATTAAAGAGGATGTCTGTGTAAATCACTAATATAAGGCATTACAGATACTGACATTTTATAATGGACATTCTTACCAGAATTTTCATATGCTTCAAAATTGAAATCAGGTTTCCTGTCCTCCGTCACGTGGTCATAAGTTATGTGTGGAACAGTTAATGTCCTATCTGGAGAAGAAGGCCCATTGTCTTTGTCCAATTTAAATTTCTTCCTTTTAACCTAAAAACACACATAAACTAGATTACTGGAGCCAAGACAAATTTACATGTCTCTTCAGCAATGTCATCAATAATAATGTAGTCCCCAGTGAACTGTAACCACACAAAAGAGTGCCTGATGAATTGCATTTTCATGATGGTATACCACGCATTTCTCAGGAAGACTAACCCCATTCCACCAAAATTGGCTAATCATTAGAGTTCTGCACATTATCAGCAAATCCCTTGCCTGCAGAAAAAAAATCTGCTAGCTCTGTGACAGTTTATCTAAATCAGATTATTCTAGTATATCTTTACCATTTTATGGGTGCAATAAATCATACCTTCAAGAAAAAGCAAAAAGATATATTGCTACTGAGCTTAGACGAGCTAGGGAAGATTTTTGCATGCTATCCGTTCCTTCAAATCTGAGACTACTCTGCAATACTCTTATAATAGTGAGGATGAAGTATTACATAATCTGAAGATTCTGACAAATACATTCTTTAAACAAAAATTAAAAATAGATTTTGAATTACGGAATCAGTTTATATGAAAATATTACCTTACACAGACACAAGATGTCTTTACCACAGAAGCTTAGAAAGCCACAAAATCAATAATCAAGAGAAGCAGCAGTTGGGGCTTTTTTGTTGTTCTGTGGTTTTTGTTGTTGTTTTGGGGTTTTTTGTTGGTGGTTTTGTTGTTTTTGGGAGGTTTTGGGGGTGTTGTTTCGGGGGGTTTTTTTGGTTTGTTTTTTTTTTTTTTTTTTTTTTTTTTTTTTTTTTTTTTTTT
>JBAFWW010028622.1:878-11356 GCA_036873685.1 Agapornis canus
AGGCTCACAAAGTCCTTGGTCAGGGCAAACATTGCTCAGCAACAACCAAAACCATTGGCCTTATTGGCCTTGTTCCCGAGTTCAGTCAAAACACCAGCTACTACAGGGAAGAAAAACTGACTAAAACTGCTGAACCCAGGACACTTTGTCAAAAAATTGCTTGGAAGTTGAGAGAGGTTGAAAATAAATTGTATCATATAAACATGTTAGTGTATATTCTAGAAAAGCTTTTTGATTAGTATGCTGGTAACAGATGTGTTTTTATAGAGTAGTCTGCTGAGCTGGAGTACCATAGCAGCCGTAGTGTTTGGCAGCCTGGGAACCATAGGAATTACAAATAGCATGTAGAGGTTCATTTGTCTATCCTTAGTGCATCAGTTCAAATAGGCTCAGTGTCTTTTTAAAGCATTTGCAAAATGGTATATTTTGTTCTGATGTCTTCATTTTTATTGTCATTACAGAACAGAGAATAATGAATACGTTAATAAATACTAGGATTCCACTGTGATTATTTCAGATGCCCATTGAGCATAAAGAATATTTTTAACTTGGAAAGGTCTTTAGGCAGCTCTGCAAGGTTGAACACCATAGATTCTTCCTTTTAACAGAGATTGCTCATAGTTTCAAGCTTGTAGCTTAATCTTGGTCCATTCCTTGTACAGGAATCAATAAGTGTTTCTTCAGAAAACTTGTGACTTACTTTGCTATTTCTCTCTTTTTTTCCCTTTTTTTTGAACAAAAAAAATGAAGGTTAGAATTGGACACCCCGTTCTTGCACAGATTTTTCACCAGACACAAAAAAGACAGAAGTATTAGGCAAGAAGGGTTTTCTTGCAGGGTTGCTATTCACAGAAACTTTATGGAACAAGGAAATAGAATTCAATAGCAAGTAGTTTATATAAAGTAATTATTTCAGACAACCCGTTGGAAAGGGAAAAGTGCAAAGGCTTGAAATGTAATGCATCCTCCGGGAATCTTGTGTCATTCAGTTCCCCTTTGACTGGCACGTTTCTGCCCTTTCCTAGTCTAGTTAATATAAACAAAGTATACAGGTACCTCTGTAAAGAACAGTTTGTATGAAATACATATGCCCTGTTTGCTAATTAAGCATAACAACTGTAAGATGTTTATAGCTGAGTGCATGACATGGCAGGTCAGGAAGTGCACATGTTGCCTGATTTACTTGACTTTGGAGAAATTAAAATTAGTAAGTATGTAATACTATTTAAAAAATAGGGGTAACTGTTATTCTACAGCCATTTGAAGAAAATGTGGATATATTATTTCCAGCATATCATATTCTGTCACAAAGAATTTCTTACTTGGAACAGCAGGTAAATCCCAGTTATGAATTGAATTATTAAATGCAATATTATATTATTTTAATCTGGCATTCCAAATATTTAAGATCTGTGAAGCAGGAAAATAACATGTTTCTTAGTCAACATGTTTCACTTCTGATATTCATTAACAGTAATCTGATGGGACAGCTAATGAAAGACTGCTTCAGGTTTACTCCTTCTGTGGGTATGAGACGAATCATCTGATTGTCTTCCTTGGAGATGTCTTCCATCTGTATTTTGACAGTTAGTATTTTATCGTCTTTCACCAGAAGCTCAATGAGCAAAGATTATGACTTTACTAGCTTCGCTTCCTCCTTTCTTCCCACCTTCATCTGGGAGAATGTGTTTGATGTTTCAGTAGCACTGTAAAGAACAACCTTCAGAAATCTCTCGGAGTTCACAGCTTTTTGTTTTGGAATCCATCAGAAAAGTTACTAATGGACATATAGACACTTTGTTAATAAATTTAGCTTTGATCTTTATGAAAATATAGGTGTTTTTTGATTTAGTTTATTATTTTGTTTGTTTAGAAATACTCTGCAGGTAATAAAAGCAAGTGATGCAGGTGATTCTGATAGCCGATCGAGCTTTAATGGCTATTAAGTAGGTGGTTTTCCTACCCAGAAAAATGAGAATATTTGGTATAGAATTTGTTGAGACAGTAAAGTGGATGGCTGATAAAGTTAGCAATCTCTTTGGGCTATTGCTCTTTAATAATAAAGAAGGCAAAAAAGAAATAGATCTTTTGCAGGACAAAAGAAATGGATTCTATACTTGTGCCAGCAACCCCATGTTTGTCCCACTGCTATAATTAATTGACTCGTAATCAAAAAAAGAGGCTGTTGGGACATGAAAGCAGAAAGTTCCCAGGCCAGTGCAGATATTCCAGTATGAAAGACAGATAGGCTTCTTTTTCTATAGACCAATGAAGATTTACTATTCTTGTTTGGCCATTAATTCATAGTATGATTTATGCAGACATGTCAATCCTGCTCTTTAACTACTTCTTTGATTAAATTGTGATGGAAATAAATGATCCAAATAAAATTAGTGGATTTGAGGACTGCTGGATCATACTGTATGATGGGTTTTAAATAATTCAGTCTTTAATGGGTATCCAATATGCTTAGATTGTATTTCTCATTTTCCTATAAATAGTTTGCATTGTTAATTTCCTTCCATGAGATTTATGCCAATCAAGTTGAATACTTTCTGCAAACTGCTTACAGTCCTGTCAAAGCATACTTATTATACTAAACACCCACATTCTGTTCTAATTCCATTTTAGTTACTTTATTATCTTTTAGTCTTCCCTCCCACAGAGCGCTAGGGACTTTTTATTGATGGACAACGAGGAAACTGAATGCAATATTGATTAGCATGACTGAATCAGTGCAGATCTAGACGGTTCCTAAAAAGGCAAATCCCAGGTTTTGAAAGCTGTCTGTGGGTGTTCTTGCTTGCTTCCTTCCAAAGCTGCTGTTCTGCACCAGCAGTTCTGCTACTCTTGCAACAAAGGCACAGCTCATGCCAAAGCCAGCAGTGCTGCCAAGTTCTTCTTGAGCATCACTTAGTAAATATTGACTTCCAATACTTCAATTTCCAGGTATGAAAAAGTGTCAAGTGGAGTTGGAGTTCATAAGGCCCCATGAGAATAAATTGTCTTTGAGACAGCATACTTGCTTTTGAAATGTAGTGTGAAGAAGATGCTTGTTTCTTAGCAGATAATGCATTCGTATTAGTTTGTGTATTATGTTATTGTATGGTAACAGTCATTAGCTTGTGCAAACATATTTGGATAATAAGAACATTGTTAATGCTTTAAAAACACTCTCTACATCTTCTCATTCAGGAAAACATTAAGAGATTTTAGCTTTAACAAGCAGCACTTTCCCTTTGGGAACACCAGTATTGAAAGCAAGCCGGCTCAGCTAGTTTGTCCACTATGATAATCTAAGGCTAATATAATATATTTATGCAAAGTAGCAGCATTAAGAGAATCCATAATTTTCATGCAGGTTTTCGATCTGTTTGGAATGCAGAATGTGCAAAAGAAGGAAGGAAGGATTTTAAATTTTCTTTGTTGTTGTTTTTGGCAGTGAAATATTTAATAAAAAATGAAGATGTTGACCAACTATTCATTTCTTATTTAAATTCTCCTTAGCCAAGCAAAATTCCCTTTTGAAATTCATCACTTGACTTCCCTTGATGTTTTGATAAAAGAGCTTCTGTATTTGTTTCCAATGCTGGATTCTTTCATTTTCTTTCTTCCCACTTTTTCAGAGGAGCTTTGTGTGTGTTGTACCATGATATTACATATGTGCTATCATTCATGTTTACTGCAATTCTTCAGCAGCAGCTCCCACCATGTAATTTCCCATTCATTTTTTCAGCTGCTGAAGAAGCTGTCAGGGACTTCTAAATGTGTGTTTTATAGCAATTGTAGGAAAATTCAGCTGCCAACTTATACTCAGAGACTCATCCTCAGTAACTGTAACAGCTTCCCTGACTCTGTGTTCCTTTAAGACCAATGATGGGAATAGTCTGTGGAGCTAGTTTGCCCTCTGTCTCAGGTTTTACTTCCAGTGCCTTTAAGGAGAGTTGCACCTCAGTAAATGGGAACAGAGGCCCAAATTCCCTTTCTGACTGCTCAGATCAGGTATAATCATAGAGAAGATGTGCAGCCAGAGTTGTCTGAATTCTCTTTCTTTTTATTCTTCTTTAATATTTGCCTTTTTAAAGTGGATGTGATATTTGTCTTCTGGTGAGTTTTTGTTAGGTTGTTAGGTGCTTAGGGTTTTTTAACCCTAGTTCTTACAGTCTTTGACTTCTGTGGAACCTTTCCATGTATTTTTGACATTAATCACTCTAAAATAAAACTCAAATACACTAGGTATAAGGCACTTTAACCGTAAACTTTCCTGGGTGATTTGTCAAAGGTCTGCCTTATTCAGTGTTCTCATCCATTCAGTTGTATCTCCTGCTACAACTGTTGCTACCTAGCTCTTATGCAGTGAATTATAATGTAGATCTACATAATATTAAGTTTATAGGTCCATGGAAAGTACTGTAGCATGCACTAGTGTTAAAAACTTGTATTTACAAAATCCAGAAATATTGTACTCATCAGCAGTGTGTATTCAGAAGGCACATAGAGCTAGCTGGCCACATAAAGCATACTGGTTATGCTTTAATGGTAACCAGTACAGAAAACAGATTAATAAGCAGGAGTCTGTCAGGATTATGTCCTGTGTAATATACACCAGAAAGACATGAAGTAGTATAAGAGCTTGTGCACGGTAGATGTTTGGAAGGTCTAAGGAAAGATCTGCTGGAATCTCGGGGGCAAAATGATTCTGCAGGAATACACATCAGCCTTTTAAGTGTTATTGGTTATTGGTTTGTTTGTTTGAGGAGGTTTGGGGGATATTTTTGGTTGGGTTTTAGGCAGCTATTTTGGTAGCATGTGATATCTACTTCATCTGCTACGTTTCAATAATGGTGGTTTTAGTTGATCGGTTTGTCAACTGCAGGCTTTTAGTGATTTGGTTTTGTGTTGTTTGGGTGTTGTGGGTTTTTTGCATGTGGCACTTTGGGTGGTTGTTGGGGAAAGGTTGGTTTGCGTTACACAATCATCATTTGAAGAGTTCTCATTCTGGAGACCAGCTTTCCAATAGTAAAAAGCCTTCAGCCCATTATACATGGGACAAAATAGAGGATTGTTTCAGTAACTCAGTTAACTGCAGATGGTTTGTTTTGAAGCACATCTTCATTACTAACTTTGTATTTTAAGCTATTGTCTGAGCCCATATTTGCCTACTACATTTTCTCTTGTACTACCTGTTTGGGGAATACCAGCTCCTGGAACAAGCAAATTAGAACTCTTGATCCTATACAAGGACATGACACTAGATTTTCAAAAGTGATAACTATTTTTATTCCACTTCCATAGTCCTCTCTGAGTCACTGTCTAAAGTCTTGAAATGAAAACTGAGCCCTTACATTTAAAGTAGTAAAACCTATGAGAGAAACCAGAATTATTCATCCAGGTTTTGTAGTTGTGCAACATTTATGGCTCTGGAAGTTTTAGTAAGGACTTCATTCATTCAGTTGTCTTTGCACCAAGTGTATCTTTGGAGCATTTTCTGTGCGTTGTTTCCCTAAATGCAAATAAACAGGGTCATCATTCTGATGTGCTTTGAAGATTATAATCACTGGTATGTCTGGGTTTGAATTGCAATGAATGTAACTTAGAGTGCAGTTTAAATCAGATTCTGATACATTATGGTAGTTATTTCCTCTATCTGTTGTCTTCCCCCCTGCCAATCTTGCTGAGTAAGATTCCAGACAAAATTAAGTCTTGATTTCTAATATTGGTATTGGAAGCTTTAGTATGTTAGAGACAGCTGCAGAATGTCCTTTCTGGTTTCTACTTTTGTTTTTAAAGATGCTGACTTTGAGATATTTTGGAATTAATCAACAATAAAAGCAACAATACTGTGAATAATTTTCTGCATTGCATTTATATTGTTGTTCAGTTAAATATACTTCAGTCGGTTGGGGTCCATTGAATGTGTGCTTTGCCTTGAAGTCATAATTCTCATGTCTCCTGAGATCCTTTTCGTTATTTTGTATGCTTTCACAGAGACAGATTTAAGTATTTTTATAGTTATTGAAGTTGAAATTTATCTTGATTCTAGTCTCTCGTCTTTTAGTGGAATCAGCAATAGAATTTAACATCTTACAGAACTCTCTGGTGGTCTTTTCTCTAGTATATTGAATATAGAATTTGTTAAACTTTTTTAAACGTGCTGCAAGCAGATCTTGATGAGAGGCTTCACGTTCTTATAGTCACATTTCTTGTTAACACAGTTTAAGTCATTTGAATTTGACTACAGTTTTATCACTGGATTGAGGCCATTAAAAATACTTGAAACATATGGTTGCTGATTACTGTTATGCCTTGGTATGCTGCTTTTGATTTCCACTTTTGGTGCTGGACCACTTCTTCCATGGAGACTTTTGAGGAGTACATTATGCAGCTTAATTATAAAGTTATGAAGAAACTGAGTTTGCATTGGACTTTTGGTGTGGTATTTCCTCTTGCATTCATATAAATAAACAGCTTTTTGTGCTGTCCTAAAGTAGGTCTTCTAAGGACTGAGGATTTTAGTAGCATTTATAGTATTATCACAGGCTTTACAATTTATAGGGAAAAACCTAATTTGCTGAGTGATCTCTTGAGTAAGATTGGTCTGTTTATTTTATGTGCTTTTATGTGCTTCACCCAAATGCGTGCACACTTTCTTTTGAAAGTCACTACAAGGATAATGAATGAGGGTTGTGGGTAATAATGAAGCAAAGATGAAAGAAATTAGTGCTCTAAAGATTCTTATGAAAATCTGAGAACTTTTTAGATCGGTGCATCTTTTTGGTTTTGCCTTTAAAATAACTGACTTCAAAGCATGTGAAAAAAAACATACAGCTATATGTTGCTGTAGCTTTGCATGTATCATAGAATAGTTAGGGTTGGAAGGGACCTTAAGATGTATGTAGGAAGCTGTAGATTTTCTCAGGCATAAAACATAGAAACACAGAATGGTTTGGGTTGGAAGGGACCTTAAAGCTCATCCAGTTCCAAGCCCCTGCCATGGGCAGGGACATCTTCCACTGGAGCAGGCTGCTCAAAGCCCATTTTTGTGATAAACAAGCAAGAAATGATGGGTAGAAGGAATGAAAGGTGATTCTTGCTGTGTGTTTTTAGGGATTATAATTCAGATAAGGCCATTCTCCTTCTAAGGTAATTCACTGAAGCACTGAATGATATCGACCATCTCTAAAAGTTAGGAGATTTATCCTGCTTCATCTGCAAATGCTGTGCAGGAGCCTGCTCAGATGCCAATACCAGATAATATCTTGATCTACTGAATAAAGCAATTGCCAAAGATGAAAGCATATCAGTGTTACAGATAGCAATTTATCCAGAGCAATGTCTTATCTGGGAATGGTCCTAAAATGAAGTCCTCCAGTGACTTTCCAAAGGCACTGAGGATGCACTAGGGATTTCCACAGCTTAATCTCCTGGTAACATTACATTCCCCCATGTATTTCTGCCCTGTGGGTTGGAGCAGAGAAATCAAAGCCCCAGTTTAGATATCAGGGCACTTCCCTTACTGTATTGCTGGGGACAGTTACCCCTATGATAGGACAAGATCATCACTTGGCACATGGGCAATTCTTCCTTCATGGCATAATTGCAAACAAAGTTGACAACAAATTGCCTACATCAGACCCCAAAAGGTGTTTCTTTCCAACACATTTCAATACCCAACATCTAACAAGAGCATCTCTACCTCTCCTTCTCCCTGCAGGGCCTGCAGCTCTTTCTTATAGGTCTTCTTCCCAAGAGTCTCATAGATCTTTGTCATCACTGGGATCTTCTCGCCACCATCGCTCATGGCTGTATGATATTTCGGCTCAGGGAGGTCTCCCATGAAGCGGAGGATAGTGATCCATACAGCAAGTGCTGCCTGTTAAAAGGAAAGGTATGCTCCATTAGCTCACACCAGGAGATGGTCAAGCCCTGCTGAATCCATCAGTGTCACCACTGTGGTTTCTCTGTATATAAAGCACTTTCCAGTGCCACACAACAGTTTTGCCTGCATTATACATCCCATCTGAACAAGCTGGGTAGGCTTATGGCTGGGACCACAAACTCAGGCTCTGTGTCCATGCCATCATGAGTGTGTTTGTGCACCCTACAAGAGGCTTGGTTCTTTGCTAGGAGATGCCAAACTTATAGGGGAACAGTGACTGGCAGCTCCTAACGACTGCAGAGGGGAAGGACAACCTTAGTGAAGGCAAGCTCATGGCCAATCTAACGTTCATTATAGCCATGGAGGTTCAATACAGGTCTGGTCTTGTACTGTTGGCTACTGGACAATCATTTCTTTCCTGTTAGCTCTACAGTGGTGCATACAACAAAGTTAAGAAACAACTTTTGCAGCTGCTACTGCTTTCATTGTCCATGCTTTAAGCCCAGAACACTTTGTTAATTGTCTTAGCACAAGCATCAAGATACAGAGATGGACTCACCCCTCTGATGCTACATCCCTCTAATGCTCATTGCCTTGTCACTGCTCAAAGCATGCTGGTGGGACAGCATCTACATGTGCAGCAGACCAGGGTTATGATCTCCACTGAACCACAAGCACAGCAGTGCATCCCAAAGGAAAACTGCTGGTGCCCTTTACTTCCCCATCCCACCCTGCTCTGCTTGAGGTTTTCCATCCCCTGCCTCACCAACTGGTCTCCTTCATCTTCATGGTACAAGAGGGGCTGCTTGAGTGGCCGGCGGATGTAGGTGTTTGTTGTCGTGCCCTGGAAATACGTGGCAGCGAACTTGGCAAACTTGTACTCGGAAAGATCTTCCTCCTCTTCCTCAGGGAGAGGCAATGCTGCATCCAGGTCCTCTTCCTCCAGCTCCTTCTGGGCTCGCTCAAGGTCCTGGTGGGGAAGGACAGAGCAGGCACTCAGCATGGTTTAGGATAACCCTTTCTCTTTGGATCTGGTGTTTCTGTTTGTTCTGATTTCCATTCCAAAAGGAAAAGCAAGCTGGAGGAAAACACATGAAACAGAACTCTAGAGCCCATGCAAAGCCCAAGTCCTGAAGGACATGCCTGTGCCCAGGAATGTCCCGGAGAGCAGTAGGAGAAGCAACAAGCATAGGGAACGCACATCCAAGAGCTAAATGCCATGAGGAACCATGACGAAAAACATCCCAAAGGCCACAGGTCCTCAGTGATGTCATGGTGATCCTGCTCTCCTGCATTTGAGAGCCCCAGAGAAAAGCTTCAGACCGCCTGCCCATCCCTTGCCATAGCTCAGTAACCCTCTTGGGTCATAGAGAAGAGCCTGGTCTTGAAGGAAGGCTTCAGAGACCCGTTTCTGTGCTGCCATACTCTTCCCTGATTCAGTAATGTGTTGCTAAAGGTTCTCATGTGGTAGCCAGGCTCATGTGTGTCTCTAGTACCTCAAAGCCATTGGGTGCCTGTCCTTCCTGGCCAGGCAGAGAGGAGGTGGTTCCCAGGAATCCAAACATTTTATCCACCATTTCCGAGTCATTCACTGGCTCGTTGCGAGCTTTCTCCATCTTTTCCAGGAGCTCCTTCTTCCGACGTGCTTCCTCCTTCTCCTTCACTTCCCTCTCTGCATCCTCACGAGCCAGCTGGGCCAGGCGTACCTGCAAGAGGACAAATACAGGGCTTGAACTGCTTCCTCCTAAGAGCTGGTGCTAAGTGATGGCTTTAGAAGAGTACCCAGTGCTTGGGCACTATATCAGCATCATGACTAGGAGCAAATCAGTTTCATATCTATGCCTCAGTTTCCCAGCTGCAGGACAAATCAATACCATTTTCTCCTTCCTTAGTGCCTTTTTAGAGGGTTTTATCCATGCAAAAAGCCTCTTAGGAAGTTCATTTCTTTGTTTTATACAACAAAGATATATGTGCACACACATAGAGTGCCCTGAGCTCCCCCTTCATCCTTTATGCAACAGCAAAAGCAAGTGAATAGTGGCTGTAATCTCTGGCATTCCTTGCAGCAGACCAGAAATTCTGGAGCAGCTTCAAACTAGAGCAGCACAGAGCATGCCAGTGAATTGAATACAAACTGCTCAAGCAGGGCACAAATCCCTTAGATATTTTTGGCATTTCCCCTCAAAGGAACAAAACAAGTGCCTGGGACACAGAGACAGGACCCCAGAAACAGCTCGGTCCCCACGTACTTGGTGCTTCTTTTCTGCTTCCTCTTTGGCTTTCTTGGCACTCATCTCCTTTCGGAGTCGTTCCTCTTCTGCCAGGCGAAGTTTCTCTGCTTCCAGGCGTCGATGGTACTTGAGGAATAAACATAAGAGCCCTTCTGAATCGGCATCTCCTTGTTGGTTTTCCATACAATCATGGAAAGATTTGGGTTTGAAGGGACCTCAAATCGCATCCAGTTCCACCCTGGACGAGTGGAGGGACAACTTCCACTAGACCAGGTTGCTCCAAACCCCATCCAAAACCAATCCCATGCACACATAGAATCATTGAACAGTTAGGGTTGGAAAGGACCTTAAGATCATCCAGTTCCAAC
>JBAFWW010028622.1:11456-24581 GCA_036873685.1 Agapornis canus
ATGATCTTAAGGTCCTTTCCAACCCTAACAATTCTATGATTCTATGATTACTTCATCCTAGAAACTGGTTTTGAGCCACAGTCACAACTGTTAGGCAAAACTGTAAGTCATTTCTTGTTGGTTCCTTTAGGTATGGCAGAGCCGTTATTAAGTTTAACAGAATAAACTGATAGTGACAATTCTACTTGTACAGCATACTTTACTGAAAAAAAAAAAAAAAAGAAAAAAGTTTTAAGTATATTTAAAAAAAATAGCAATAGATAAGTTTAGTTTAGTAAAATGACTCAATTTTTTACTGGTGCATTTTATAACAAACATGTTTGGCCTTTTCAAGGTGCTCAGCAGATTTCAGAGTTATCTAAAGTAACAGGCAGGGATACTATGCTCTCTGAAACAGCCATCAGTCACAATTTCATCTAAAGACTGCAACTTTATGCACACATTCATAATTATTATTTTATAAATCCTGATACAAAGCAATTAATAATTTAACTTATTTGCTCAAGGGATGCATTTCTTTTTGAATAGGATAGAAGATATTAGCAAGTTAATATCTTCCCACTGTGGTGGAAAGTGAGTGAAAATTAATGAAGATAATAGGCTTTACTTAGATCATTTCATTATTGTCATAGCTTTACCTGCCCTGTTTTATGACTGCCGTATTGTCTGTAGTGGAATTATTATCTTAGCTCTGCCTGAATTACTTTATAAAACAGCTAAAAGGGATCAAATTACATAGATTAAGTATTTTTACATACTATTGCTTTCATTAATCCTTGTGTGTTGTGGTGGTTTTATGCAGCTTCCCTCATGTTTGTAGAAGTACAGGGGGGGTACTTTTGTTTTTGAATTACATGCTGGATACCTGTGTTCATATAGGAGTTCTGACTTGTGGACTCTGATGATTCCCCCTTTTTCACTGGACCATCTGACTGCAGAGAACACTCAAGTCCCTAAAATAGAAATTGAAACTTTCCCCTTTCTTGGTTGAGTGGCTTCTCTGGGGCACTGCTCTACAGGGTGCCAAGATTTTTCTGTCTCCACTAGGATATGGGAATAAATAGGGTACATAAGTTAACAAAGTGTTTCTAATTAATTGTTTACAGGAATACTAAAGATGCCATTAGATCATGATAGGCTCGATTTATGACCTTAAGAGCATGCAAATTTCATGGTTTTACTTTTCAGTTTTGCTGAAGTATTTAAATATCTCAAGATATGCTGCTCTCAGGGAATGTCAGTGTCAGCCAAGAAGCAAGACCAAAAGGAGAAATTTACCTGAGCAGATCTAAATGATTAGTTTTATTTTCCACTCTCTAGTAGGAAATTGAGAAGTTTAAACAAAAATTAACAATGCCTGCGAGAAATGTTTTTGTGGGAAATTCATTGCAGGAATTGAAAAAGCTTTTGAAACAGAAAACTTTTTACTAACTCTCTAGGGTAGGTTATTAAACCATTCTTGTTGTTGCTGTTGTATTAGTTTAATAAAATACAGTAATAGCAACAGATCTACCACGTTTTTCTGTGTGACATAAAATGCTCCCTTGACACTTGAATCAAGTAGCATCACTACTTGCCGGGAGTAGCCAGGGCTTCTAGTTGGTGTTGCCAGTCAGCACATGCTTTTGTATTTAGTTTGCTAGGCAGATTGCTTTCTCTTCAGCTTCTCTTCCCTGTATGGTATGCCAGCATTGCCTTAGCCCCATTGCATCCTTATGCTTGCTTACAGTTTTCATTTTTCTTGAGCTAATTTTTTTACCAAATGTTCTGTTTCTTCTATGGATGTGTTTGCAGCAGGCTCCTTCCAAGATTCTGTGTTTCATATTTGAGCAGCTCATCAGCGAGCATATCAACTTCTCTTGCTGGGAATTTGTTTTCCTCCTCAAAGAGATCTTTGCAGCTTGATGTTGACAGCTTTTGTCTTCCCCTGAGGCAATTTTCTTTAGGGTCTCTGGATAGTCTGTCAGCTGCTTTTGTAGAAATAAAAAGGCAAACAACTATGCTAATTATTTTGAATATGGCTTGCATGTAAAAATTGCTGCAAGTAGAGAAGATGTTGTTTTGACCACTTTTTTCCTGGACCTAATCATTCAGGCTGTCTATGCATTTTTATGCATCGCAAGTATCTAGGTTTCATTCTGACAAGATACTTAAAATTGTAATGCTTACTGGACTTCTGAGTTCTCTATAAAGTTTGCAGTATCTGTTGATTAGAAATACTCCTTTAACCAGGCTGAAAATGGAAGTGTTTCCCCTCATATTCCTTTCTCTTCTTCTACATCTCCTATCAGATAAGTGAGAAACACGGGCACAGAAGGACGGAAGGATCCATAGCACACTGGCAGCCCCGTATCACCTTCTATTCACAGATTGACAAAAAGGCTTCTTGACACGAAGGGGGTAGGATCAGAGAAAGCACAAACACGGTTTGACTTCCTCGCGACATTGGAGGAGGTGTTGTGTGGCAGGTGGCAATGTAGCAGTCTTGTGGAGACCAGTCAGGAGTAATGGGCTGGAAAATGCAAGGTCACCAGTGCAGTATCTTCCCGGTGCTTACTATTGGTGTTGCATAAAGCAATGGCTAAAATTATTTAAAGCACAATAGGAAGGAGAAAGGAAAAAGAGGAGGAGGGGAGGGCATGATGCAGCACAGTGTTCCTTTCTGCAGAGACACTGTTTGTTAAGAAAGATTTATCTTTATTGTAAAGACAGATGCTTGTTTGTCTGTCCTTTGACAGCTGGACAGTTACACAGGGCAGGTGTCACACTTTCCTGAAGTCATGCAGGCTTTGGTGCTGGGTAGTGGGGAGTCCAGCCAAGAGTCTGTTAGACTATTTGGTGCACTAATTTCACCTTTACACACGCTTAATTTCAGAAGTCTGTGCCTTTTCTGAACTGAGATTGATAAGGATAACCAAGGTATGAGGGCAAGAAGTATCCCGCCGTGAAAGTTGGTGGGCAACCAGCTCTTGGTGGCCCTGCTTGAGCAAGGGATATGGACCAGATGATCTCCAGAGGTCCCATCCAACCTCAGCCACTCTGTGAAGATCAAAATTCTAAAGAACCTTTTTTCTGGCCAACCCTTCTTTTCCCATTTGAGCACATTTGAGCTGCATACTCTTAGCTTGCTCCCACGCTCTTGTGTAGGCTGAAATGTCACTGCGGTCTGATGTGTTACTGTGTTTCTGGAGACTGATGGAGGATGTCAAGACTAAAAAGGGAGGAGAATGATCTCTGCTGCAGAGCAGTGTTTTTGCTTTTTCTATTTGAAGAGCTAATTATACAACATTTTCCCAATTTTACTGAACTGTAATGGCAGATATTTGCAAATTCTAGCAATAGATTATATAGAAACCATTATCCTGTGCATTCAAGTAGTTCAGAAAGTGTTTTGGGTTGGTTGGATGTCTTTTTTTTACAGTGTGATCAGTCTTATATTCTTATAGGAAGACTTGAAAAGAAAAACAAGGATCAGTTCTACAGTAGAGCTGTCAAAAGAGGCAAATCTAGTGTGCACATGTGTGGATTTTGAGGGACTGAATCTGAGAAATCACACACCTGGTTTCTCTGACAAATAAGAACTTTCTGTCCCTTTATATTTTTAGTTGAAACCGATGTCCTTGTCAGTAGCCCAGATGATACCAGTAATGAAACTGCCAACACTGTCAACTCCACTGGGCTAGCTGCCTGTTTCCCTTGAGGTCTGAAGATCCAGTTCAGCCCTGCAAGCATACTCCCCGGGGCTATTGCTCTGCAGCTTCCAGTCCCTGGCTCTAAGGCAGCCTAATAAATTAGGTGTGACTTAAACCAAAAAGTGCAATTGTCTCTGGGCCCTAGGCAGAAGTATCAGCAATCCAGGTGAAAGATTAAGCAAATCTAATGATGCCCAGTGTACTTAAAGCACGGTGTTTATGGCTCAGCTCTTCTTTGAAGAAGCTTAGTTTTACGTGAATATCCCTAACTAGTTCTACATTCCAAACAAGATCAGACAGATCTCGAATGGTTGCGGGAGCTGGGCTGTGCAGAATAAGATGTGTAGGAGCTCTGTGTAGCTAAAGAGGGAGTAAGATGCTCAAACCTTTCAAACAGATATGCCTTTACCTTTCAAACCAGATCAGTTCAGCTCAGTAGATATTTGAAGCAGAGAGACCCTGTCTGCATTTTGAAGCTTATGCAATTAAAACATATTTTTGCCATATTCCAGATACCTCTTTGGCTTGACTTTTGATCATCATCTACTATAACTCAGGGAAAGCAACATGAGCTCACTCTGCCTTTTTACAGCTGCCTCTGTGGCTTTCCTTGTTCTCACCTTAACCTGTGTACTCAGAAAATGAGACAAAGTGGTTCCACAAACCTCCTCTGGACCAAAAGACAGAATTCTTTTTCTTTAGACTTCATCTTCCACCATTATTATACAGCCTGTCAGCCTCTCCACTTCCTCTTTTTGACTGTAGTCCATTCCTGCAGCCTTTCTTCATCCTTGTTGTCCCACCTTTTCAGAATTCACTTGCTTTATAATCTGTAAGTTTCCAGAAACAAACTCTTACCAGCTACATTTTCCTGTTCTCCCCAATACCTGCAAACAGGTGCTCTTAAAAGGCATCCTTTAAAAGAACTGAGAATAACAGCCCCTTTGAAAGTTAGCACAGTTTTCTTGAGGTGGTTCAGAGCACTTCTGCTATTGAATTCTGAGGTGCTGCAAGCAGTATGTGTTGCCCTGGATGAATATGCCATTCAGCATAATGATGTAAATTTGAAATTAAAAAGTAAGGGTTTTATTTCTTTAGAAGAAACTTAGATGAGCTGAGACAGCTCATTTGGCATGGCAGCATTCCATTGAACTAAAAGGTAATTTTCAGGGACTGCATCTTTGGTAAGTATTCATGCAGCAGTGGGGTAGTGATTTTAATGTGCAGTGCTGCATTTTAATAGCCAATTGAGATGGCTATTAAGATATAGTGTTGTACATTAACATCACTGCTGCACTGAGAGCTGCTGGTGACTGCTCCTCAGATGATGGCACTCTCTGCACTCTGCTTTTTAGCAATGGTTTTCTTAGTAGCTCCTCAGTTATCATGCAAGAGAAATAAAAATCATTATCTAGTTAATATTTCACACTGTGTTGGGTATCCAGATCCCAGGGAGAGAGCACAGGGGAGATGTGATGCTGGGGGCAGAAGCGAGGCAGAAGAAGAAGAATGTGGGAGAAAAAAATCTGCTTGTGAAAGGATCATTCCTTGGTTTTTGCCTATTGGACTCACTTTGGCTCAGTGAAAACCTGGTTTGCTAACCCTGAGATTTGGGACATGGTGCTTGGGGGGAGGACCATGTAGCAGAAGTATCTGTGTGTAGCTGAAAAGGGAGTAAGATACTGAAAATTCATAAGACCTTGAGAAACACGAGAAACTGTAAGGGAAAAGATAGAGCTGAAAACACATATATACTTCAGAACTTACCAGAAGCATTTAAGATTGTTCAGCTTTTCTACTATTTACACGTAAAAGAAGCTAATACACTGTAAGGGTCTAATCAGTTACCTACCATATGATTAGGCATTTCCTCACCTACAGCTGTTTATTCTGATGTGAAAAGGTTTTCTTTATTGACAGTGTATGCAGTTTGCAGGAATCTCTCAACTTTTGCATTGCTGAGGCTTTTTCCAGTGGAAAGGACACAGATTGTATCTGAACAGTCCTCCTCACAAAAACACAGAAGTCACAGGAAAAGGGTTGGTGACATTGCAGACTTCCTAGACAGTAGTTGTGAAATAACCTTCAGGATGAACAGAAAGCCCTTGTAACATCCTTCTCCCCCTAAGTTTGTGCCCACAGAACATGTGGGCTGAATCTGCAGATAGCCTAGATTGGGAAAGGATGCTGTAGAAAAATGTTTGCATAACAGAGGGAAAGGTGTGTTCAGAAGCTCCCCTGAATGGCTTTACTGTATCCTTTTGTCTCTGTGGCATTAGCCATAGGAACAAGCTACAATAGTTATCTATGTTATGACTTAATTTTTGAGAACTTGTTTAAAGCAGAGCTACAGAGGACACTGACCGTGATCAGTATCTGCCTTTCAAATTCCTGTAAATTCATGTTCTCTCGGATAGAAATGCTTGTTTCTAGTTAACAGATATTTAAAAACATGATATGGAATCTTCCCAGGAAACTGTGAATTGCTTTGGTAGAAAAAAAATACTGCTGCTTAAAAACAAATTAGTATCTGTGAAGTCTTGTAATATTAATTCCAAGAGTACACGAAACTTCAGGATTAAATTGCAGCCTAAAACTTCAACCTATATGTGCTGACATTTCTGCTAAGCATTTTGAAAGAGAAAATGAAGTTTCAGTCATGTAGAAATAAAAAATAGCAAAGCAAATAGATTCGAGAGAAGATGGACAGACACACAGCTGTTTAATACTAAACTTGCCAAAGAACATATTAGTATTTAATTGCCCACCTCTCTGTACTCTGTAGTATGATTGCAGTAGTATGGGATTTCATCAGCTGTGTGCTGAGCCACCTTACAGTTCTCTGGGTTGTTAGAAGCCATTCATACAAATCAGGTAAAATTAATACTGTAAAATTTATTTTGCTGTTTCCATTGTTATGAGTTTGTTTACCAAGTACTGTATTTCTCTTTAAAATACTTCACAAATGCAATGATGAAAGTCTTTTTAACATGAAGGACTAATTAAAGCCAAAGAATATCCACTCTGTAAGCATCTTTTATATGGAAAATCATAGATGGATTTTATCTTGTTCAGTATTGCAGTATCCCCAGTGAATTAGTGACTGACAGTGCCAGCAGATTAAAGCTTAACTGTGTAGAGTGATCAGAAGCCTGGGAGAGAGAAAAAGATGAAATGGTGAAGACTTGAAATGTTTTTAAGTTATTCCAGTGTAATAATGTTGGCTGAAGAATTTGTTTGTCAGCAAGCAAAAAGCTATGAAACATGCACATTCTGTGCTGTGTGCCATATTCTGCTGTTCTTTTAATTCATATGATACAGTTCAGGAGTGTGTATGTTTTTCTTACACACTATCTTTAAAACTAGGAGGAAATAGAGCAGCAGTTCAGCATTTTCATGCAGATATGCACCACTAGAGGCCATCATATACCTCCTTAAATATTAGATGGATATGCAAATTATTCTAGAGATTATGTGAATACCTAATGAATGTAAAAGTCTATATTAAAGGGCAAGGGAAAACTTCTTATTTGAGAGAAAACTTTATCACAACTGATTAGTGTGAACACTATGTCTTCTCAGGCTGATCTAATTCATTCAGAGCACCTATACTCTCTCATACGTTACTGCATAACCTTTTAGTAGACCATCGAGTATATGCGATAAGTGAACTCCATAGATGATAACTGTTCTGTGAAGTTTGCTGATCTTGTAAATGAGTATATGCAGTAAAAGTTAGACAATAAAATATGGATCTTTTAGGTTCATTTCAGTATGTTTGGATTAGAAATTAAATCTTTTTTTTTCCCCTCTCAGTCTTCCCATCTGGAGAATGGGATGTCATTCTTGCTTCCCCACAGACTACTCATCAGGATTCATTGATAAGCTAACATGTAGCTACTTCTTTAAGTAACTGACTGATATGGAAAGCTGTCTTTTTGTTGCACAGAGATAATCTTATGATTTGTAGAAACAAACGACTGACTTCATAGATGAGGAATGACTGATGGCATGACTTTAATTTGAAAAATAAAAAATAAATTGGCATTCATTTTATACAATCAGTAGGTGCTACTAAAAGCAGTAACACAAAAGGGTGGTAAGTAAAAGAATTAGTTTTACGATGGGTTTGGGTGACTCTATGAAGCAGCTATGACGTGGCATGGACTTTGTTCAGGAGATCTCTTCTAGCCCTTTGGTTTTCAGTTTTGCTCCTTCAGGCAAGCTAAACTTTCAAAGAAATGTTAGTTTCTTTTATTTTACATTTGAGGACTTGATGTATGTTACTTTTCTTTATATACTAGACTATTAATATTTGAAAGCTTTGCACATGTGTTTGAGAAGTAGGCAATTAGAAGTATTGCATTATCTTAATCAGGTTGGTATACAGTATTTCTCATCAAAATGGTGAAAGCAGAGACAAGATCAAAACAACAAATGTCAAGTACTACTGTAGTACCTGCAAACTACTTTGCTGGTAATACCAGCAGCAGTCATCTGAACACTCTACAGTGTATTCAAGCATTTTTAAAATAAGAAAGGGATAATATGTCATACGCAGCCAAAAATGAAGAACATTGACTATAACAGACAAGATGCAATGAGTGCTTTGTCACAGCAGCCCATGCTAATTCTGTTTTTTGGTTAGCAGTCTATTTCATAACTCTTAGGGATTTTATGAAAATGAATTTATGCTTCAAAATTACAATGGAAGACTACTCAAAATTATTACCATCCCAAGGTTATCGGGGGAAAAAATAGTCATGCATACGGGGACATTATGGAAAGTTATATGTTTGTTCACTAGATTTGGGAAAATAGGAATTTCACAAAGTTCTCAATCATTGATTAATCTCTTGATAAGCGAAATTTAATATGCTGTTAATCAGATGAAAGAAAAAAGTGATAGAGATTATCAGGACAGCATAATTGCCTATCCAGTGGCCTCTGAAGGGATGAATAACACTGAATATTATTTGTTCAGAATAAACACCATGTGTAACTTCAAAAAGCTAAATGAAGTCTCTCATTTCTATATGAAACATAAACTACTTGTATATAAATATATAAACTACATAAGAGTTTTGATATTTTTCCTCAGAGGAATTAAAAATATATATTAATAGTCTTGCAATTTAGCTTACTGTATTATTTTTTCAAATATGTACAATATTCTTAATTTTAAACAGGGTTCCCAAAATGATATTAACAAACTGATGCACAACATACCATTTAGCTTTCCTTTCAGATATTTATTTCTATGAAAACATGGAGATTTTTCTGCCCATGCTTTGGAGTCCAGCACACCAGGATTGCTGAGAAGGCAAATCTGTAAAGAAGGTCCACTTCCCATCTCAGGGATAAACCATAAAAGAATAGAAGGTGGGTTTAAAAGAACTCTATTTGATCAAGTCTTGAATAATATCCATTTCTACACTACTTACTTTTCCTGGGCACCTGTGCAGTGTGTTCTGAGTCACCCAGACTGGGTGGAAGTGTGATGCAGACATCTGACTTGGTTATACTGTACGTGTGCTTAATGCTTCCTTTCAATGCTTTTTGACTTGGCCAAAATGGTGCATTTCCAGTCTATAGGGCTTCTGGATCCAAACTGGCACATCAGCATTTCCTTCCACTGTGTAAATTTATCAGCTTAGATGTTTGTCAACTCCAAGAGGACTGAACCATGCTTCATTGTATGGTGTAGACATGTGATTTTAAGCATGCTGCTTTTCATCTTTGTGACTCAATTTCTCACCTGGGAGATGGTGATAACAATGCTAATGTCTCTCATTATTGTCTTGCCTATTTAAACAGTAAGCTCTTCAGGGCAAGGACTGTCTCATACCATATGTCTTCACAGAGACTGGCAGAATGAGTCACTGATTGCATTTGGGGTCTCCTGGTGCCATTATAATTAAAAGGCAATAATATTATAAAGGAAGAAAAGAAGGAAGGTAGGTCTGGTATCAAGAGGCTTGCAGGTTTCCTGGTAGCAACCCAAAAGCAAGAGAAGTTTATCTTCAAGGAGAATCCTTACTTTTTCAACTTTTTCAGCTCCATATGTCATAATGGTTTTCAAAGCAGTTCAGTAGTGGAACTTTGAAAGGAGAGCAACCCAGAAGCTAATGGGTGGTATTTTACCATTACAGATCCTAACTAGAAGAGAAGGAGAAGTAGCTTGAGCTATTGGAAAGGTGTGGATTGGAGAACAGATCATTTTTTTTTTTATATATATATAATTGCACCTACAAAATCAGTGTTGCCTCCTTTCTCATTAGAGGATGAACAAATCTTTCTGACAGTGGATAAGGTGTTTGCACTTGTGAGTAGAGAAAGGAAAGCTGATGTGAGAGGCAGAGGCTGATTCACATTCTGCTGGAGCACATCAGTTGCTGACAGATCTGTATTCTGTCTTTCATCATTCAATTTATGCAATAGGATAAGAAGACTAATGAAAGGTATTCCTGTGTTTACTAGAGATGATTGCTGAAAAATAGCCATATATGCTAGTATATGCTTTGGCATTTCTAAATCCATGCCTGTCTAGAAAATGTTCCTAAGGTTTGGGTCCAGCACCCATTTTGCATGTCAGCTGAGGACTGCTTTTCAGAGCTAATATTCTTCCTTCATTCAGGACTTGATCAAATGTATCACGTACAGTAAATCCCTGTTTACAATTGTACTTCTTACTGATGTATTCATACTGCTTCAACAAAGTCACTGGCTGATGTTAAAACCAAGAAGTATCTTCTATGTCTAAAGGAAAATTTAGAGCAAAATTAAACTACTGAATGTGACTATTCTTCCTAACTTGGGTGGAAAATTATTGTTTATAAGAGAAACTGATAGTAAATAAGTTATGCTTAACAGAAAGAGCTCTAGAGTTGTTTCCGTTCCCTACCAGATATGTGTTCTTTTAAAAAAGGATTGGCATTGGCTACAATCCTTCCTTCCCACTCTCAGAAATGCTGGAGCAGGCAGAATGTAATTCTGCATCCCACAATCATTTGCAGCATAGCCTTCAGGCTGAGGGAGGTGGTATGTAGCTGGTTTCACACCCTGCTCTGCTCAGGAGAATTTGTCTTGGAAACTCTGCTTGTAGCTGGCTGCAGTAGTGTCTCTATGATTTATGTTCACTAACTCAACAGCCTTCTTGCCTTTTGGATTTGATAAGATTTTGTAATTATCTCCATCATATGCTTTGGCTTTTAGTAGGATAACTTAGATGGAGAGCCCAGTCTTGCACTGGTAAAACTCAAAGTGATAGAGTTGCAAATTATAAGTCTGGCTTCTGCATAAAAAGTTATATTATAGTTCAGTTTGATATTCAAGAAACAACATTCCTTTCCTTATTATTTCTAAATGCAATAAACTTCAATTTGTTAAACATGAACAAAACACTTTATGATTAGCAGTAGAAACTGCCCTCAAATCCTTGTTTTCCCATCATATCCTCCTTATTCTGGAGCAAATAAAATAAATCTTAAGGAACATATCACTTCAGTTGAAAGATATGCTTTGCTTATATTTTTCAGTTATGTGTTGACTTGGCAAGAGGCAGATACAGTGTATATGAGAGTTTTGCCTTTTTTGGTGCCTATATTTGCAAAAAGGATGACAAGTCTTTATGTGGAGTGGATGTAGCCTGGGAAGCAAATCTTTAGTCATATACATGTTCTGTTTGTTTATCTAGAGGCTTTGCTTTCATCACAATATTTGGGAATCATATTGATACTTCTATAAGCAGTAATAGTTATATGACCGTAAAAGGAGAATTTTTATGCCAAGTTGTGTGACTTTAAATGAAGGCTATAGAGATTTAGCAAACTGCAGTAATAGTACCCCTGGCTCCACTAGTCACGACTAAGATCTTACTCTGAGTTTCTCTATTGTCTGACGGCAATAGCTGGTTTAGATTTGATTTGTTGACCTGCAGCTGCAGCAAATAATATCAGTAATTTGCTGACCCCCTTTTTTCATAATTTATCTCCTTCTCTAGATCATTATGGCTTGGTACTTTCAAGATAGGTTTCAAATAAAAAGTAAGGACCAAATTATTCACAGCATCTAAACACAGGCTTAAGTTAATATTTTACTTTAACTGGAATTTCTATTGATTTCGATAGAACTACTTATTATGCTCAGAAACGTTTATTTTCTGGGTTGGGGCTAGTATGGTAGGAAAAGGACCACATTTATTAGATTCCCTGTAGTTAATAATGCTTAGTTAAAATCTATCTCTGAAGTTTAGATTGGCAGACAGGTTCCAATTTCCCCAAAGTTTGGAATTCAGTAGTTTTGTTGGAGTTCATCTGTAGAATAAATTTCAGTTTTTAAAAAGCAGTTATCATCATGCATTTTTATTTGTCTAAAAACATCTTCTTTTAAACACATAAGAGCTCAGTGCCATAGTTCTTTTTAATGTCTTGGCCAAATGTGAATTAATCACATTTTCCAACGGGTTTTGTTATCTGCATCCTTAATTGTAGGGTGACCCATCTGTCTGTGGATTCCAAATCACTTCATTATGTTTGAGTCCTACACAGGTACTACCACTAGGAAAAGTATTAGGGATCTCCTATAGTAACAATGATAATAAAGATGATACCTGGTTAACTTGGTATGTACCCAAGGCATTTCAGCTCATTTTTTTTCCCATTTTTATCACACAATAACTTCTGTGCTTAATAACTATATAATATTTTTGCCACATGTTAATAGGTAGGTAAATTCTGAAAGCATGTGAGTCTTATGTGAAAAAAGTTCCAGTTAAATCCACACAATGAAAAAATGGGGAATGAGGAACATAGGAAAGCTTCCGTTTCTGGCTTTCTTTACCCCATTTGATTGACCTTCTTTCTCTAAGAAATCCCTGATTACCATAATAAGCTTCCACTGACTGACTTGCAAGCCAGGCTATGAGTCTGCATGGGTCAAGAATATTGTGAATTTATAAAACTCAGGTTTTCGGAAATGCCATCTCAGGTTTTGCTCTGCTCTTATCCAAATATCTAATCAAAATCAGTAAAGTTTTAGAATCACTCCTGTGAACAGAGCTGCTAACAGTGTTATGAAATGTTTGGCATTCTGATACCCTGTTTCAGACTGGACATGGAGCACATCACAGTTGTCCTTTGTTCTGCTAGATGCCTCCTTCTTCTCTTGCTAGCCTAGGAGCTTTCTTCTCTTGAAAACCTGGATTTAGCAGCCAGCCAGAGTGTCTTGTGTTTAGCAGTAGGAGTCATTTTTTCTTCTTCATAGTAACTGGTGAAGCCCTGGTGTTGTTTTTGATTTTCACTGGTGGTGTTTTTGACTTTCAGCCTGGGAACAAAACTGATTAACAGGAAAGTTTTTAGTTACTGCTCAAATGTTTACTCTGAACAAGGACTTTGTGAGCCTCATGCTCTGCCAGGGAGGAGGGGAGGCCGGG
>JBAFWW010028625.1:2769-19890 GCA_036873685.1 Agapornis canus
TTTTTTTTTTTTTTTTTTTTTTTAAACCAAAGGTATTAACATTTCTTTAGTTAAAATTAGGTTACTCTTTATCCCCAAATTTCTGTTTGTAACTTTAGATGCTTTAAAACTCTTGAACATACAGCTATTTTTAAGTTTTCACCGTTCCTTAATCAAACCCTGTTATGTCTGGAAGCTCTGCTGTGACTGTCAAAATCCCTCTTTTCTAAATGCACTCAATGTAATAATTGCAGATCTTTCTTTGCTAGCCTGTGACCTACTTATTTATCTTTTTATGAAGCTGTATTTCTTCTCATATTGATAGATTTTATTCTCTTTTTATTAAGATTATGTCTTTGTGAATATCAAAGACATCTTGGAAAGTCAGCACTAGCAGCTCAGTCTGGCAACCTGTGCTGTATGCAATGGTATTTTGTGGAATACAGAATGGGTAAAGAGCACAGAACCAAATAATTTTTTTACTGTTATCAGCTGTTCTTTTCCATGCTGGGAATCTCACCTTTACTAATAGCAATCTATCTTTACAATGGCAAGCCTGCATACCTTCTTAAAAAGTTCTCCTTTTCAGCAGAATGAGGATATAATACATTAAGCTCCTGTGCTTCTTTGCCTTTAAAGTTCTAAATTCCTTCACAGTTGGTTAATCTCAGAAACCAGCCACAGACATCTCTTTTTTTGGGTGATTACACTTCCACTGATTGACATACAGAATCCTTCATCTAGGCCATGAACTAGCTGTGTGACATGGTAATTCCTAAAGATCCACTCATGAATGTGAATGCTAACAAGCTGCCTCAAAACTTAGCAAATCTCCCCTGTCTACTTTTCCCCTTCTTAATGACTTACGTATACTAAATTGGTTCCCAACCAGGCTGTTAGCTGGCTTATTTCTTTTTTTCCCCTGCATAATTTCATTTAATTTCTTTCATTTGTTTTAAAATACAATCTGTTTTCCGTCATCTAGTCTTCATGGGTTTGAAACATCACAGACATCATTGACTGCAATTGAATTGATGATTTCTTCTTGCCTTTTTTTTTTTTTTTTCTGGCTAGTAAACAGCCATCCAGGAGTTTAACATAAGACATGATGTTTAACATAAGACATGATGTTTAGCATAAAACATGATGTTAAGTTTCTGTTGTGTTCTGTTCGTGAATATACCTGTTTTGTTGCTATTGCTGCGGTCTCAACATTGTAATAAAAAACCACACTTTTGTTGCTGAATAAAAATGATTTCCACTGTAATTGTTTCCAGAGCAGTTACTCTTCAAATAAACAAGTGGTTCCATCATATGTTCCCATGTTATGCAATGATTTGGGATATTACATTGTTCTTTAATCAGGGTTGACTGTGAACAGAGTTGTGTGGCTCAGCCTCATTTGGAGACTCATGATAATCTATTTGGAAAAGGTTTCTCAGTAAACCATTCTGTTGGAGGTTACCAGAACAGGAACTGCACCTTTCCATGCCACATCTGATTTAAAGGTATTTATGCACTGTTTTCTCATTTCTTTCATAGAGCACTTCTGTCCCATGTTGTATCTCCATGCTTTTTTTGGACCAGCAATAACAAGAACAATATTTAAGGAAATAGTTTCTGCGTTAGTCATCCTTCATGAAAATCCTGTTTGTGGGAAATTTTGTGTTGGAATATCAAAGGGTGATAGAGGGCTGTAAGATCCATGTGTTTTTGAAAGAGAGGGAAAGCTCAGAATATGAGCAAAGTGGAGGGAGAATCATGGTTCAAACTAGCTTGAAGTGACAGGCATATGTCCCTGTGGGACACTCCCAAGTCTGCAAAAGAGATGGGCCTTGGGACCTGGTCACTCAAGGTTAACACTCCATATGTTCTTCTATCTGGCTTTCTGTCAGGTATGAATACTGAATATGTGGAATATGAGATGGAAAGTTCTGAAGCCTACTACCAGCTCAACTGTGTAAGAGTACATTAAGGATCTCAGGATACACTTCAGAAAGAAAACTTGCTAACCCCACTGTTCTGACCACTGTTTTCTATATCAGTAAAACAGCCCCTGGTGCCAGGACTTTGTATGTGCTATCTCAAACTGAATAATAAGTAAGATTTGCAAATCCTGTAGGGGATGGTTTCTGAAGGGTATTTCAAGGACTGAATCCAAACATGTAGTTGTCAAGACTGGGAGTTCTTTTTCTTTCTTTTTTTTTTTTTTTTTTTAATGTATTTTTTTTTATCTGTATTTGAGGTTTATAAGGAGGAAGAAGAAATGGGTTGGAGGGGTTGGCACAGCCTTAAAGTATTCAAAGTCTGGCATTTTGGTGAGAATGAGAAGTCAGAAGGAGACGTGGGAAGGAGGGGAAAACATGTCTGTACCACCAGCACTCTGATTCCTGGCAACTGTACGAGTGAGTAAGAGCAGGGAGATGTGAGTCTAACCCTTTGGTAAAGAGACAACATCTCCACTAGTCAACATCAACAACTCCTGGTGGGGTGCCTGGGGGAAAGGGCTGGCGAGAAGGAAGAAGGAACATTAAAGGGACAATATGCACTGAACATTCCTGCCAGAGGGTAAGGGAAGTGGATTGCTGCCCAAAACACAGCGCGCACATATGTGTGCGTGCGTGGAGGGGGAGTCTACATACATCTTGCTTACAAGCTGTAACATTATAAACTGACATTTCTGTTATTGTGGTTGTGTTTCCCCATTTATGCTCCTTTTGCAAGCATTTCCTTTGCTTTATGCACAAACTTTGGCCTCGGAGAAGAGGAAAGTTTGTTGCCTGAGAGCACTAAGGGGAGTCCTTCTGCTCACCTGGGGATCTGTGCAAGTATGTGTGTTAATTTGAGAAGGAACCTCCTGACATGCGAAGCCAGCATCCACTGCTGCTGACAGCACCTGGCAGAAGGGCTACATCCTGCGCATCCTTTGGCAGTTGTTCTGTGAAGCAGCTACAGCAGAGCTACAGTACAGATGGTCCTTCATTTGGGGATGTTTGGATCCAGACCTTTCATTTGGGTCTGTCTGAAGGGAAATTGCCTTCAAGATATGCAAATATTTTGGTTTTAAAGCTATGCAGACATTGCTCCACTAATTTCCCTTCTCTCCTCCGGTGCCAGTTCCACCTTTCATCCCGGCAACGCAAAGGCTTCCCCTACGTAACCAGAAGATTCTCTCCTTCTTTCAGCTTACACCACCACACAAGCCCTAATGCTAAGGACACAGCCAAGGGGACAGGCTATAGGGGCAGAGCACCCCAGAAGTCTCAGGGGGCTAAAGTCCCCTTGGGGACACTGAAATGAACTGCTACTCTATGGAGGGCTTAACCCGCTCTGTGCTGATGGATTTGATGAGGAGCAGCAATGAGGGGCATGATGTGATATTGAAAACATACCCAGTAGGTTCTATCCCCAACAAAGGATGCAGCCACAATAGGTTCATTCATTCTTCTTAGTCATTAGAGTATTTTCAGCATTAGTTTTTAAAGATTTGTTCTACCTGCTGAAGAATTGCTTCTCAATGCAAAAGCAGGCTGATGAATACACCTCCCCTTTCCCTGCTGAATACAACTTTGAAAAACATAATGCTTCTCATCTTATTTCCTCTCCAAGTCAAAATAAGCCAACCAAATCCTGCGGTATACCTATCAATACAAACAAAAGATGCAGAGGTGGGGTATTTTGTAGCAGAAATAAACACAGTTTAAGGAATGATTTTCCTTTCATGACAGCTTAAGGTCCTTCAAACTTGACTGAATTGATTACTGAATCAAAGCCAAGGAAGGCAGGGAATGGAGTTTTCTTGCATACACCTGTAACGTTATATACTCTTGTGTGCTACAGGAAAGAAGGGAAATGCTTGAGCTGTCGGTAAGGAAAACCCAGCAAGGAAAAAGAAGGGATATCTTGGGATTAGCTTTAGCGTAACATCCTACAGTGTGTTTGCTTTGCTTTTCTTCTCCATCTCGTATTTCTTCCTGGGATCAGTCCCCAGCCCTGCAGACCCTCCCAGGAGTCCAATGCCCCTTTCGTGTATTGCACGAGTGGCACTGAGACTACGGCAGCTTCAAAACATAAAAGGGAAAAAAAGAGCCTCCCTCAACGCCATCATCATTTTTAAAGAAGGCAATTGATGTCGCCTGAAGCAGCAGCTATGAAGCCCAATTATACCACATTTCATTCAAGTGTCAAAAATTGGAATAATAATAACCAACAACGAGAAGCGTATATAGGAAATGATGCTGCCATCTTCTTTTGTTTGGGCCACGTGTTTCCATAAATTCATGCTTCGAGCAGACCCAGTGCCACATTCCTTCAAGGACTTTCTTGTTCGCTATTGTTTTCAGTTCTTAACAATTGGCTTCCCCGAGTACTTGCCTCGTGTTGACAGTCGCTCACAGAGCCTCCATATGCTCTCCCTACTTGGGTAGTCAATCATTTGTGAATTAGTTCCCCAACCAAATAGCTAGAAGAGCCTGGGAGTGTTTATCCATTGCTGGTGTTTTGAGTGAGTGGATTGCTTGCAAAAGGTGTCAGATTAAACATGCACAAATGAATTTATTCACACAATAAGGATTGCATAGGCAGAAACAGAGAGACAAGCACTGGCCTGAGTTCACACTGGGTTTCTGTTAGGTTTCTTTTCCCCTTTGTTTTGTTGTGGTTTAAACCATGCTTAAAGTAAGATGTCCCTGGGCTCAGGAGGGCTTCAGCCACCTGCTTACCTAAAATAGAGTATTTGGAAAGAGGCTGGAATCTTGGCTGGAAGCAAGAGAGTGGCTCCAGGGGCTGAGGCAGTGTGGAGGACAGAAAGGTTTGAGCAATCAAAGACATCCTGATGGCACAGTTGTCTCATCTTAGACCATGGAGGTGCCTACTGCAGCCCTGCAAAACACACTCCTCTTTGCCTCAGCAATATTCCTGCATTCCAAGCTGCATGGATGGAGCCTTCACAACCTCTTGATAAGGAACACAAGACACATTTGCGCATGATGCTATGTATGATCTCAGACAAAAGCAGTCCTTCTTTTAAGATCTGTCTCAAAACACCAACACAATACTTTCCTTGACTGTCATTCTGGGGGAATTGAAACACCTTTTAATACTGGCCAACACAGACTAAATCAACCAATGCCAACCTGCAGAAGAGCCAAGCTTACAGCAGCACAGTTGTTCCAAATCAGGATTTTCACTTGCCCATCACAGACACTGCCTAATTTAGACATGGACACAGGGTTTCAATACAGAACTGGGCTGAACTTGCCTCCTTTTATAAGAAAAGGGCAAAAAAGTGAGGCAACAAAGCTGTGTTTGGTGATCTCACTTTACAGCCCAGGTTTATGTTAAAAAGATGACAAACATATCCACAGGGGTTCCATAGTTGTCACCTTTACCTGACTTTAGAAACAACCAGTAATCTATTTATAAGCAACAAAAAATATACACATTTTAACTGCCAGTTCAAAGCAAATGTCAGTGGTGATGAGAGAATCGAGCTGATTTCTTTTCTTCTCATGAATCATTGTCACAATAAAGGGGCTGCGTGACAACTCTGCCCTTAGCAATCATTGAAAAACCCAGCTCCTTTGAAATCATGAGTTGCCTGGTCCTTATACTGATAGTACTCAGTGGTGATGATGACAACGATGCAGAGGGAGAACAGTAACTTAGCTGCTTGTCATAGTTCTTCCTTCAGCTGGCTTCCAGCAGCATTTACTATTCTGGATTAATAGAAATTAAAATATTAAAGACTTACTCATTAAGGTGTGCAGATATGATTCACGGGGAACTAGTAAGAAAATGCTATTTTTAAATAGAGAGCTTCCTGAAAGAAATATAAAGTACTTGTTTATTCGGCGTCAATTGGAATAACAAACCCCTGTTTTATTGGTAATAGTACATCAGTACCTATTAGGCCCATGGCAATTTTCCTTAAGTTTTCCCCTTCTTCTGAATTCATGAACAAAATTTAAAACACTCCAAGCAAATGTGCAGTGCCAGGGCTGGTAATGTAAAGACTCAAAGTGGAACTACCTGGATTGTACATTAAATAAAAGGCAGGGCATGAGCACTGAGTGAATTTTTATATGTTCACATTACAACAAACTAGTCCAGGATTCTGACCCCTGGCACTGGAGAAATCTTCCCAGTTTTGATATTTTCAATAAAGTCATTCCCAAGAGGGCTGGAAAAAACACTCTCTCTCTCTCTCCTTCTCTCTTTCTTTCAATAAAATGAGCCCCCATCTGTATTATGAAAAAGAAGACTAATAATTTGATAGTGTTCTGAAGTAGCTTTTATAAAGCTTTTGCTTGGGATTTAATATTGCTCAGGAAGTCCATCAGATTTGCACGGCTTTGCTGGAGACAGAAACGTGCAGCGCTGAATGTCAGCTCCTGGCTCGTGCAGTCAACAGCAAATACATCAGCAGAGGTAACGCTGAAGGTGATGTGCTCAAACCTTCAGGCTGCTGGGGAAGGAATCAGAGAGAAGCTGATTCCAATAGTGTGCTCTGGGTGGGTCCCAGCTGTAAGAAGTGGCCTGCTAAGTATGAAACGTGTTCCTTACACTGAAATGACTCCAGCAAATCACAGAATCATAGAATGGTTTGGGTTAGAAAGGACCTGAAAACCATCCAGTTCCAACCCCCTGCCATGGGCAGGGACAACTCACACTAAACCGTATCACCCAAGGCTCTGTCCAACCTGTCCTTGAACACTGCCAGGGATACAGCACTCACCACTCCTCTGGGCACCCTGTGCCAGAGTCTCAGCACCTCACAGTAAAGAACTTCTTCCTTATATTTAACCTGAACTTCCCCTCTTTCAGTTTGAACCCATTACCCCTTATCCTATCACTGCAGTCCCTGATGAAGAGTCCCTCTCCAGTATCCTTGTAGGCCGCCTTGAACATCTCTGCTTTCAGGGCCTGGATGGTAGGAAGACTTCTTGGCTGAGTCCCCTCGAGCTGACTGTACACAAATATTGGAGTCCTTCATTACTTGAAGAAAGAAAACTGTAAGAGAATGGGGCAGCAGTGTGTAATAGAAAGAGGTGCGTGCAGTCAAAACAATATCACTTTGCAAGGGTTTTAGAAATACATCAACAGAGGGAACTCATAGATGGCTGCTTTTCAGTGAGGCTTGGAAGGGGCAGGGTGGGCAAATTCCAGGCTGAGATATGAGAAGGACCAAAAAAAGAGGGGGGGGAAAAAAGTGTATTTATTTCCTTCTGAATTTGCTCCTCACAAAAGATAACAAAATAAAACTGGGCATGTGCAGCCAGGGCAAAGATTGAATCAGAGGATGGATGTTCTAATGTTACAGATACACCAAGCTGATCCCTAATGCCATAATGCTGGGTAGAGGGCCAGGTTTTCCAAGTGCTCAGCACCAATTAAGGCCAGGTTTGCAGAAAATGCCCTTCCCAGGAGGGCCAGCAAAGCAGAAACCTTTTTGGCTCCCTCTTGATGTTTGCAGCAATGTTTTCAGAAGACCTTCTTTTGTTGGCATGCTGCCTTCTTTCTAAACCTACTTATTTAAACAGGACTTTAAAAGTCTGAATTATCATCTCCCTGATTCTCAGTTTCCAATCATTAACATGGGAATAAAACCAAACGTCTTTCATAGTGGAGGAGCAAGGAGGATAAATGCAAGAGGTGCTTAATGCTCAGACACTTCACTGCTGGGGGTCAGATAAAGCTCTGATTTTTGCACCAACAATTCCTGTTTGTGGTGTTGCCTTTCATTAAGTACTCAAACTTTCAAAATAGAATCAGATCCTAAAGCAAAAGTGCTCTTTGCTCTCAGAAATCCTCCACTTCCCAAATGACTGAGCCGCATTGCTTGCTGAAACCATCTCCCCCTTCCAGAGATCAGTCTTGATTCCTTTCCTTTCCTTCACCTTTGGTTTGCCCTGAGCTTTGTCCTGCTTTTCTCAAGCAGACAGCTGATCAGCTTGAAGGGCATTACACTGACAGGTTTATGGGTGTGCAAGTATATATTCTCATATATGCATGATAATATGTGTGTACATGTTTAACCAGTGTTATTGCTGGGAAAGGATGGACAAACAGCTTGAACATAGCTCCTGTCATTTTTGAACATCAGGTAGTTGGATGTATTGGAGAACAGCACTTGCTCAGTGACAGAAAACAGACTGTTTCTAGGGCTGTTCTTGCCCTCATTGGCTCCATGTACATAACGATGACCCAGTGTACTGTAACTCACAGTGACACTGGCAGACAGCAAACACTGTTGGACGCTATGCCAAGAGGAGAAAAGATTGTTCTTTTGCTCTTACGTTTTCAAGTACAGTCTTGCATTTGCCTTGTTTGTCACTAGTCAGTTGAAGGGACAGAAGAGGTGAATTCACCACATGCACATGCACAACCCCTTTTAAAGAAGTGGCCACTTCCAAGTCACAGGAAGGTCATGAGCATGAGCCTGTCAATGAAGTTCTGTGATGTCTCCCAGCTCTGGCAAGAAACCACTTTGGGTCTGAGTAAGCCCCATAACAAAAGGCCATGTTGTAGGTGTGCAAGATCTGAGGAACTAATGAGATGCCCCATAGGAATGTTGTAGAGGGTGGGGGTTCAATGCTGTGAATGGTACCCTGGACAAAGCTGCCACAGAACAGCATAGATAAACAGTATCATTTCCATCTCTGAAGGGCAAGAATAAGTGGAACTATTCCATCACCACAAAGAGCTCTCCACCATACTGACTCCCTGTAAAATATTTGAAGGCTTGTGCACATCTGAAGGAAGGACTCAGGATAAAAAGAAGGATCCTCCTCTGTATTTTAACAGTGACTTCTGAGGAGCAGTTACCATGTTCTACTTCAGAAGCGCTTTCTGCATGCGTACAGGTGTAAGAACTTTCATCAAGTTTGGAGAGAAAAGCCAAAAGCTTTTAACATTAGTCAAGGACAGAGTGGTTAAAGTGGTGTTTCCTTTTCCCTGTTTTAACCAATTGCTCCTGCGCTCCTGTGTACGATTTCAGACTACTCTGCTTCAGGAAAAGCCCTTTGCTGAGGAGGAAATACATATTGTCAGCATTTATTAATCTATATTCTTAATAGATTGCTGAGAAAACTGTGCTCTTGTGCACAGCCTGGTAGATGCAGTGCAAAACAGTGACTCCTGTTCCTACGCTGACAGCCTATGCGGTCTGTGGTGCCCACCTCTGATTCTGTCATGGGTTGCCTTCTTTTCAGGAAGTTTTGTTTTCTTTGGGACACCTCATAGAGCATCATTTTACAAGTGGAAAGTTTCAGCATTTTCCAATACCTGAGTTTAGAACCAGATAATAACACTGTGGCTTTTATGGTGCCTGTCACAAACCAATCTGTAGCTTCTCCTCTGGCCTTAAACAGATAAGCATCACAATTCTCACCTTTTCTTCTCCTAATTAAGAGGAGGTTTTGGATTAGGTTCTTCTCCCTGTCAAACTGATGATATTCAAACTGAACTATAAGCTCCTTCAGTCACTCCTCTTCCACTTCAGCCCTCTCCACCCATCCTCTATAGTATCCCAGAAGACCAACTATTACATTTTGCTGTGTCTGAGGGGCCAAGACTGGGGGAAACATTAAGGAGAAAGGGCTCCTGTACTCACAGATATTCAGGCAAAGCTAACAAAGAATCACAGTTCCTTGCTCCTCCACCTCCAGGTCTTAACATGAAATCAGTGTTCTTCACTGAGTGCAGGATACTGAAGGATTGAGTTTTCATGTTGCCAGTCACCCTGTTCTCTCGCACCTTATCTAGTGTGGGATATCTAGTCTATCTAAGCCAACCCATAACTTATCTTGTGTTTTACTCTGGATGAATAGAGCCTATAGTCTACTCCACTCTGTAGCCCTCAGGGGGAGGTTTTCCTCCAGGACAGGAGGGCATACCTGGAAATGGAAATTACTTAGTAAGAGAAGGTTGCCAGAGGCCTTGGCATAAGTCAGGAAGCAGGATCCCAGCCTAGCAGGAGCTTCTCCTAGCTTTCTGCCCTGGCAGTTGGACCTTACTTCAGTCCTACCACCTCCATACTCACAACTGAAAACACACAAACCTATTCCAGGCACCTCCAACCCCTGGCTTTATGTCCAAAGCCAGACAAGGGCTATGATCAATTTTTGGCCAAATCACAGTTCTGAACAAGGACTTGGAGCAATTTTGGATTTCCTTTTTAACCCAAATCTTAAAGTTACTTTGTGCAGACTTTCTACATTTCTCAAACTAATGTGTGGATCACCTCTCAAAGGACTGACTTTACAGCAGTTTTCCTTAACTAGTACCAGTTTTATAGTGAACTTAATAGTGAACTTCATGAGTAGGTAATTTAGATAACAGAATGAGGGCAAAAGGGTCATGGGGAAGATAAAAGATGGTTAGAAAACAACAAATATGGAGTGAAGACAGACACAGAATGAAGGAAAATACTCAAGTCTTAGAAGAATGGTGACAGGAATTGCAGTCATAGTTGGAAGTGCTCATGCGTTACCTCATTTGGGTCTAGTGAGCCAATATCTCTCTCAGCTGATTTATCATTTCAAGATTAGAGCAAGGAAGGCTTTGGGTTTTCATTCTTATTCTTGGTGCATTTTTGCTTTTCAGGAAGTTTGGTGGTTTGGTTTGGGGGTTTATTTAAATTACCTTCATCTTACTTTCCCCATTCCCCATTTGGTCACTGTTTGAACAGGAATGAACTCCCAGTCTCCAAAGCCCATATGTGATTTCGATGGAGCGATCCCAAAGTACCTAATCTCAGCTCACGTGTCAGTGCACATTCACAGTTTAACATCTCTTTTTTTCCTTTGCCTTGGAATTGGGCACAGAAACTGCTTCTTGGCTCAGATGTAAAAATAATACTCAAACCACCAAGGCCAACCCCTGCACAATGAGTCTCCATATGTAGTTGGGCACTAAGAAGCAAGTAAGAAAATGATGTATTTGAAGCCTTACTTCTGGTTTGGGCATTGCTTTGAAGCAGTGTAACCAGAAAAGTGTTGTCTCCATCCCAATTTTTCAGATATCAGTATTAAAAAATGATTATAATTATGCATTCGGAAAGCTGGATGGGGCTGTGCTACACTGAAGCAGATTTTCCAATGTAATTAAAGCTTTCAGCTGATTCCTTCCAACTGCAATTGTTATTTCAAATGTGAATTAATAAATCATGTCCATCTAGTTAAGAATTAAAATCAGTCTCAAGTATTCCTGCTTAGAGCAGCAAACTTAAAGAGAGGGAGGGATGAATGCTCCCAAGAAAGTCTCAGTGGGGAGAAGAAGGCAAGAGAAAAGAAGAGAAGGAGAAAACCCCTTGTCTTATTTAGGCTTTTCCAGGCATCTAAGGAACACACAGGATGAAGTTACAGGAATGACACATAGGAAAGCATTTTTCCAGCATTATACCAAACCAATATGCAAATAGTCTACCCCTCCTTTCACTCATGACTGGCTGCAAATACAAAATTCAAGCTGAATAATGTTAACTGCCCACATGCTCTGCTCTAAAGGATCCTCAAGGGCTTCTGGTCTCTTGTGGTATACACAAAGCACTTTAGCTATCACAGTGAATTAGTGTAAGGCCTGGTAATGCACCTTTAAGTATGTGAGGCCTTTTAAGGCACTTAGAGGTCAAGTCTGTGGCTATATAAAGTACAACCTTTGGAACATTTATTTTCACTTGCCCATCTAGAGGCTTGGATGGCACGCAAAGGCGGTGTTTAATTTCATAAGAGCCCTTCAGATTCCAAATTGTCAAAGTCATCAACTGGCTCTGATAGCCAACCCAAGCTTACAGTAATGTAATAAAGCAAGGTAAATATTGGCAATGGCGCTGCAACTGCTAAGCATGGCTGCTTGTTCCAGAAGTAATTGTCATTGTGAAAGAAAGTTGTCATTTTGGACCTCAAAGGAGCACAAGGCACAAGGCAGAGCACGTCTAGATGGGTCTCTTCCCTGGAACATAAACACAGGCACTCTGCTCAGCCCCTTCTACATCTCTCAGCTAGGCCAGGCCAAGAACAGTAGCTCTTGATAGGTCATCGATCAAAAGTTCCCTTTGAGGAAAGGACTTCCAATGCAAGCATTAAGTGGTTCTAAAGACACGATGACAAAGAGACGCTGAGGCAGAAGTTACCTGAGATGAAACGGGACCCTGAGGAAGGTTTTGGAGCTGTAAAAGTTAAATAGATGCTGCACTATCTCCTCAGTCACCAAAGCAGCACGTTAAAAAAGTGTGATTCTTCACAGATCCACTTACAAATGAGCGTGGTTTTGCCCTGAATACTGAAGCGCTTTTCTTCCTGAGAGCAAAAATCCAGTGTGAAAGGCACAGAATGTCACCGTTGGGAGAGAACAAGAGCTGCCATGTGCATGCCTGGAGACACCTGAGCTTCCCGAGCTGGACAACTCTGCCATGCTGCCGGGCCAGCTCTGTTCCTAGCACTGAAACACTCACTGTCTTTCCCTGTTCTGCTGCGAGGTCCCTTGGAGAGCACACCTGATCTGCTCCAAACAGCACCTTGTCCACTCCCCCTGCAGAGCACCATTCCCTTGTGGTGTTTGCTCAGGAAGTGATGTGGTTTTGCCTTCAGTGAGTCCTGGCTGGCCAGCAATTAAAATCAAAAAGGAAAGCATAAAAGAATAAAAGGACAGAAAGAGCAATTTCTGCTTGTGACTCACTGAGGTATTAGCAGAAACAGTCAAATAACTGCTTCACAGAGGTCACTGCACTATGTCAGTTGTTTTGTTACTTCCATGTGTAGCTGCAACAATGCTAAAGCCAAACAATCAACTTGCTGGGCAGAGTGAGCTTACAGTGAAGGTCCAGATGTATCTACCTTCTCATGTACTTTCCAGTGCACCAAAGTGTCTTCTCTTTAGTCCACATTACTTAACTCATGTTCATATGAAGAGGGCTTAATCTTTTGACACTTACAAGGAAGATGAACAATTAGGAATATGGTCTTATTGATCTGGATAGTCATAATGCAAATGAACAAATGATGCAACAAATAACACCACGAGAGGATGTTTGTTGGCTAATGTGATGTACACAGCGTGTGGTGATACAGATCAATGTCTTACACTTTTTGTATACACTTCTGAACTTCTTCATCACACAGTAAGTGCCATTTTGGAGTTCTGTCCATCACTTAATGCTTGTCCTTGCCCTGAAATCTTCCTGTGTCAGCCATGATCCTGTTACTTGCTGATTCTGTAGGACACAGCTTGCTGTGAAAGCAACACACCGTTCTCTCAGCTCTTCAATGCTCACACTACCAGCTTAAACCCAAGTGGGTAAAAGAGGGAGACAACCCAAAATCAGCTGCATCTCTGAGGAGAAATACTGAGATTTAATTAAAGATGAGACCTGTTTGACATCTGGGAATGGGTGGGTGCAAGGGATGTTTAGAGAGCGAACTTCCAGCACTGGGCAGGGGTCACACTGTGGGACTGAACCAAGACAGACCATGCTGCCCTGCAAGGGGCTCCTCTTATTTGGTTCTAATTTCAGAGGAAGCAGGTTCCTCTGTGGCTCCTCACAGTACTTTTAGGGTAGGAAAGGCAGCAGTGGGCTGGCTTGGTGCAATGGAGCAAGAAGAGACAGTGATGTTCCCTTCCTTCTTTTCCTGCTCTTTGGTTCTCTGTTTTCACCTACCTGCAAGTAAACCCACTCTCCCAAAGTTACTTGAAAGGCTGATGTGAGGACGCTCGGTACCCTTGCATAGTTAAACAGTTATTCAGTTTGCTGAGTGCCACTGCTGTCAAGGACAAGAAATACATTCATGATTCCATTCACTGGCTTTAACAGTATGAATCTGTGTCGTGCCAAGAAGCCCTACAGAAAAAACATTGCAGGGGAGGACACTGGAAGAAATGCATTAAATCAAGAGGGTAGAAAAACTGTTGCACCCTTGCTCTTCTTGTTCAAGATAATGCCCAGTGGAAATTGGAAAGTGTCACACCACCACATTGAGTAACAGTGGCCAAATCAGTTCTTAGTTAGCACAGATTGCAGTAACTACTGAAAGACAGCACTGTCTATACACAAAAGCTGATGCTACAAAACAGAGAGGGTGGAAAACTCACAAACATCCCATCAGCTCTCGGCAGTGCTTGTCCCTCCATTGCAGCAGTAAGGCACAATATTCACTTCCCACTGTGGCTTCCAGACAGGCAAGAAGCAGCCATGCCAAGCCCGGAGCGACAGCATAATGACATTAATTTCCCAGGCATGCTGATGACAGCTCCGTGAAGGCTGGAATGTGAGTAATGCAGGTCGCAGTGCCATTGTCCTGTCTCAGTGCAAAGGGGTCAGCCCGCGAGCAGACTCCTGTAGCTTGCTTTATGTGCAAGGCACACAGCTTGAACCGAAGCGCACCCCTAGCAAAACCTAGCAGAAAAGCAATGTTACACTGCACAAAACAAGGCCGTCTTCTGGAACTGATAAAAGGTGTCAGAACTGACTAGTACCAACATGTTTGCAACACAAGAATAGGATTGTCGTCGTCCACGCTGCAGCTTGCAGCTGATAGTTGTGAGATTGCCTGGCTTATGCAGGAATGAGTGTTTTGGTTTAGCTCAGGCATGTTTTGCAGCACAGCTCACTGAGCTGCTGACCTTTCCAGGCAACCTCTGTGACGAACTGACCAATAGGTATCTGGCTGATGGACAAAAATAGGCACATATTCTTCCCTATCTCCACTTTTCCCCTTATCCCGTTCCAAGCTACATGTAAGATTTCTACCTAATATAGCCTCCTGGTAACTCGCTGTAGTCTGTCATCGCTTACAAAATGCATACGAGACACTTTGTTGATCTTTCCCATTCAGAGTTCAACCCCCCTGCTAACAGCAACACTGTCCAGAGCAATAGCAAATCCTCTGAGTTAAACCTGCAGCACTCAAGTCTGGCCAATTCAGGCGCAGATAACCATGGGCCCAACTGAAAGGAGAGATTCAGCCCCAGACTCACCAACGGTACAGAGCTGGTGACCGATGATGACCATAAGAACCAGCAGCTTGCTTTCCTTTTTACCTGGAAGGCCTTCAAAACCTTCAGCTTCCTCCCACAGTTCTCACAGGGGTTAAGCCACCGTGGGGATAAACAGCAGCTGCCCTCAGCAACAAGAGCAGCTCAGGTTTAGCTGGTGGAGCACAGTGTGTGCTCCCTCTGCTTAGGACTCCCTGGGGTAACTTCTTTACCCCTGCAGAAGGCAAGATGAGGATTGCATCAGGAGAGTGGTGCAGTGGCCACAGCAACATGAACTTGAAGCAGACCTGTCCTTGGCAGGCATCTGTTGAGGCAATCCCTTGTTTAACTTCCAGTTTTCCTCATGCCCAAGGTATAACTTGCCAAGCTTCCCCTATCCTGCCCCAGCTGATGGACATACAAGTCTCGTATTTAGGTGTGTCACCCATCAATGTGTTTGGTCATTACAGCAGATAGCTACAGCACAGAAGAGATATGTGCAAGGGTTACCTGATTGCCATCTTCCTGAAAGGGATACTTTAGCTCCTGAAGACATTGCATTCAAGGCTGCTCAGCTACTGCTTCAAATCCTGAGCAGATGCTCCACGAAGCAGAAAACACCTCTGAAAACCTGGCCCAGAGTCACTAATGACAACATGGCATGGGATTGGAAGATTGGAAGTTTAGCCAAATACAGACATTCTTGGTTTATCATAACCATTTGAGAGCCACCAGGTTTATCTTCCCATGCAAGGTCAAGAGTGATGTCAGGAGCTATATATAAAGTAGGTTCAAATGAATGTTACAGCTAGTAGTTCTGCAGATATGTTGCTAATCAACATGAATTGCTGGTAGCTGGTATTTGTTACACTTAATCATTCACTTGGTTCTTCTCTGACTTCCATTACTGCATAAGCTATTCCCAAGTAGTTTCCTGTTCTGCCATCAGAAGGTGAAGCATGTCCTGGTGTCCCTTTCAAAGTGATGATGAGCTCCAGTTAACATAAATGCTATGAAACAGAAGCTTCAAGAGGAGCAATATACCGGTTGTGTTTCCAGTTCTTCCCCAGGGGTCAAAGAATAAGAGAGTTAACAGTATCCTAGGGTCTCTCTAGTGATGTTTTAAGGAGGTAAGAAAGAATATGTGAACCTAAGATCCACCCAGAAAATAGTTGTAGAAGAGAAGCAATGCTAGTGCTGAAGAACAAGTAAATCATTACCTGGAGACCATCCTTTTCTAAAGGAAATATAACTCATGAAACTCTGTATTTCTTAGGACAACCAGCAAATCCAAAAGCATTGGCTCCTTTCTATGAACCTATTCACTATGAAACCCTGTGATCTTCCTGCCTTATCTAGGGAAGGTTAGCTCAGGGAAAATGCAAGTGAGCAAGTACAGATGGAGCCCCTATCCCCACATCACACAAACCCCTTCAAGCAAACCTACAAGGTTTGGGTTGCTTCCAATCCCTGTAAATCAAGCAACACGGATTAGTTTGCAAACCTCATCGTGAATGGAACCCTACAGGGCTCACAAAGTTCTAATTTTAACCCATGCCCCCACACTCTGTACAAACACATATATCCATGAAACAGAATAGCATCAACATCCCCGACTGCCTCTTTGTTCATTGCTAAGGAGTAGATGAGAGTTCAGTTCATTCTGATTAAAGGATTGCACTGATGTGTGAGCCAAACCTCGGTTTTGCCCATACCACTCAATCACTGTTCACACACTGGCCCAAGTTGATCCTGGCTTTTGTGTAGGCATAAAAATGCCCTCCTTCTGTTTTCAGTGCTTACCGAAATGGGAATGACTGCAGCACATAAGCATCAGGCATGGATGGATCATTTCTGGCACTTATCCACAGCAAAAATGGTCTGTCCAAAGGGAACTGTGGCCACAGCAAAACACACTTGGTGCTTCTAGGGGGAAATGAACCCATTGTGTGAAGCGCTCCCTGCACTTTCTGCATGGGTTTCACATCTAGTGCCCACTTTCTGCATGGGTTTCACAACCAGTGCCCACCCCAGCAATCCCTGCAGCTGAACCTGCTGGAACTAAGGCTCTTCCCACCCTGCCCTAACTCTTCCAGCCAGGTCCCAGCCACTCCCAACATAGAATCATAGAACAGTTAGGGTTGGAAAGGACCTTAAAATCATCCAGTTCCA
>JBAFWW010028625.1:19990-37292 GCA_036873685.1 Agapornis canus
GAAAGGACCTTAAGATCATCCAGTTCCAACCCCCCTACCATAAGCAGGGACACCTGACACTAAACCATGCACCCAAGAACATCTAAGAGGAACTCATGGAGGAGAAAGCTGTCATCCACACCCCTGTGTGCCTCCCGACCAAAATAAGGGAGTCCTCTTCTTCCATCTGTTTTAGAAGACAGGATGTGAACCTGTGAGCTACATTCACTAGCAACACCAACTAAAATACTCCAGAGATAACTTAATATCTTTCCAATATATCTGATAGGAGTAGGCTGTATCTGAGCTGCTCTATTTCTTTCCTCTCTGCAACAGTCACTGACATGGACTTCCTAAGATTCACCAAGGTGCCCAGAACATCTCATACCTGACGCAGCTCTTGCCTGTGCTTTGCTCAATGGGACAGGCATCCCCTACACTCACATCATCAGTGCTGTCTGTGCAGGCACACCCCATGGGCAGGTAGTGTAGGAGAAACAAATTCAACAGGATGGGGGAAAATGCCATCTCTGATTTGAAAGAAAGGCCACTGCTTGAAGCTGTGCCAGTTCCACAGCCCCTGAGGGGAGTGGGAAATGGGAAACAAAGGCTTGGCTTCCAGAAATCTGCATCCACAAAAATAAAACACAAAGTGACTCACAAGAGCCTGTTTCCATACACATACATACTGTGTATTAGCCTTGTGCCAGTAATGGAGTGAATAAAAAGGCACAAATACCAGGTTCATATTCTCTGCACAGAGAGCAGTGATCCTCCCCAGCAAAGCCCTTGCCATCAGCAGCCACATGTCACTCTTGCCACTGAAGGAGCAGGTGCCCCCTTGAAGCTGCATTAGTTTGATCTCCAGGTTTAATGTCAGCAATCATCTTTTTTCATATTCCCTTATTCCTATTTTACTCCCCCATTCTCTTGTCTCTGAACATAGAATTGCGTTTTGTTTTGCTTTTGCTCACTGGTCTTTACCCCCTTACACATCCCCCAGGTAAGTAGGTATTAGCATGATGTGGCCAAGCATAGTCTCAATCAGAAACATGTGGGTGATACACCTCCCTTTTCCTCTAGACCCACAATTCAATTGAGAAGAATAGAACCTCTTTTGTAAGGTCCTTTCCAACCCTAACTATTCTATGATTCTTTTTGAACAGACCCACTGATTCTTTTTGCCATGTACAAGAAATCATTCAATGTGACACATATCCCCAAGTCTAGAGATGCTTTAGGCAGGTTCACCTGTGCACAGGTCACATATAAAAGACTTCAAATATATATGTTCTGTTTATCATTATAATCATGGCAAGCACTGCACCACATGGCCTTTATGACAAACCCTTCCTCAATGAATGCTTCTTCTAAGTCCAAGAAGCAGGAAGCACCAAACATCTGATGAAGTTTGCCGCAGGTCCGTACCATTTACATTCACTGTTGGTCTCTTTCTCAGCCTTTCTTGCTAGTTTTGGAGAGCAGAAACTGGCCTGTGTGCTGGGTGCGTTTGTTTAGGATTCCTCTTTGGATAGTATTAGCACAAACAGAGTTTCTGGGAACAATGGCAGAAGAGGGGAAGTTTCATTAGGACGGCTAAAACAATTAGCCTAACCCAGTGCTACCCTCGAGCCTTGTCAACAGCATACTTAAAGGTCTGCAAAGAGATGGATGTCTTGAGAAGTCTGTAGTTTTGGCTTTTGTTTCTTTTACCCTGACTCAGTGAATCATCTGTAATACCTATTCTCTTACAGCCATAGCCAGTGACTATGTCTGTCACATTAGCATATCTTCCTTCTCAGGAAGGTGGATGGAGAGGGTAGAGATGAAAAGGCTGTTTTGGACCTGTTCGTTATAACCATGTTTTCTAAAGCAATACATGAAACCTGTCACTGTCTCTCCTGTAATTTCCCTCCCCCTTCCCTGCTTTTTTTGGTTGCATATCATGACCAACAGGCTGGATCATCATGCACTAAGGAAATATTAATTCCTTTGCTATTGCATCTAAAAGCTAAGATGACGAATTTCTGTGCCATGCTACATTATACGGGGATAAAGGAACAAAAGGGTGAAGGACAGTGGCTGCATGGTGTCTTAATCAGATGCAGATCAGCCTAAGAGCATCAGACCATCAAATCCCTGCTCTGCAGCAATCGTGCACCTTTAGTCAGGCTCTGAATGGGCTGAGATAGATTCGGGGCTTTATTGAAAGATCATACAGGATGACTGCAAAATCCCATTACTTGTTGATTAAGTATTGATTGCCTCAGTATTAACAAGCCAGCTAATATGAAGTGACCTCTGAGGCCACTGGTTGAAGGAAAAAAAAGACAATTTACTAAAACAGGCAGGCAGATGAATAAGAGGGCTAGATCTGCTCTTGGCTTTTAGCTTCGGTTAAAATGTCACACTCGATAGTGCAGATCAATGCCCACTTTATTTCCTTGCAGCCGTCTTATTACCATCATGAGGCTGCCTCCTTTGATGCTTTTTAATGACCCTCTGAACCGCGTGCTCTGCTTACCCACTGCCTTTGACTAAAAGGAAAGGAAAAGCTTTTTTTTTATCCCTTGCTGGTGATGGAGTGGCTGAGAACATGACATTGTGCCAGTATAAGTGGAGCAATGAGGTTTCTCGGGTCACCGGTGCTGCGACTCTGCTCTTTCACTCGGTTTCTAGCTTTTCTTTCTTTCTTTTCCAGATTTCAAAAAGTCTTGCTCCTTTTCATAACTTCAAAACTGGTGAGATATTAAGAGACCACCTACTGACAACTTCTGTCCAACACTCTTATTTGTGTTTTTAAGTGCAAGAAGTTTAGCGGCTCTTGTTACATTAATTCTCCTGAAAAGCACCTCACCCAATTATTTTGAATCTAACTTTTTTTTTCCCCTTGTTGCCACTTGCAAATATAAGAATTACTTTTGATGGTGAATAAAGAGCACTGGGAAGTCTGAGACTCCTGAATCCAAATTGGACCGTATTAAGAATCCTGAAAGCTCCGAGGTTTTCCTCTTCAACACATACACAGTCTTTTAATCTAAGCCTATGTATTGAGTCAAACATAAACTACACATTAAAGACAACAATTCTTCTCTTCAAAAGGCTGCAATTCTGTAAAGCATTTACATATTTAGTTCCTATTTTAGAGATCAGCCTGACAATAATCTGATGTTTTCAAGAAGCAGACAAATGCTATACAGAACACAGATAATTCTCTACCTATCAGGAAATGACATGAAGGCTATTTGAAACACCTGGAGAAAGTTAGGATGTAGGGAAAAGAAGGTGAACTAGGGAAACAGCTATTCCAACAGCAAAGATTTTCTTTCTCCTTGTGAAATCCTGTAAAGCTTAGGAGCCAAAGCTGAATGGATGCTAATGTAGACATGTCGTGCACACATTTGTAGGCTGGGGACTTGGGGTGAAGGGCAGAAAAAGTAAGTGGAGGGCAAAAAAAGGATGCTTGAAAATGTTACATCTCTAGAATGGACTTCAGTTTTAAACAAACAGCAACTCCTGTCTTAGAATCATAGAAGTAACACTGGGAAGTGTTGTGGTAGTTGTATTATTATCTGGTGACTTAGCAACTGGCCTGATGGAATCACTGAGAAGCCTCCCTCCAGCTTCAGCAGCCTGTGGTACTTTGAATGGAAATCTAAAAGTCTCTTATTTGTTCAGCAGTAACAACCTGATGTCATTCACGTGCCTCATCTCCCTCATTTCTCCCTCTCCTCTACTGCACTCCAACCACTCTTCCTTTTCTGTGGTTTTGTGGTAGAAACAGATACAAGAAAAATAATGAGCAACATCAGGAAACCCTTTTGGGAGCACGCAGAAGGTTTGGTCATATGCAAAGCCATGCTTACCCTCAACTGCTGAATCAGCCACAAATGCAGAATTTGGTTTCTTATTTCCTCCTCTCCCTTTCAATGTGATGCTCTTAAAACTCAGAATCATGGGGGTAATCTTTGGAGTGTGAGACCTTGATGGAACGACTTAGATTATTGCTGTATTACTATTATTTATATAGTGCCATAAATGTGCACGATGCTTAGCAGAATAAAAGACACCACCTCCTGCACCAAACTGTGCAGAACCCTGCTTTATACACATGGGTAATTTCAAACACACACACACACACACACACACACATAGAGGCAGGCACAGCCCTCTCCTTGCTCATTTGCAAAGGGCTCCAGAGCTTATGGAGATTGCTGGGGTTTAGTTCAAAATAGCCAGGAAAAGTTCCTCTTTAAACTATAAGCCCAGCTTGAAGGCTGTTGGCCAAATGGAGGCGTGCAGGGGCTCAGATCTGGAGCGAAGCCTAACAGGCTTGTCCATGAACGATGCCTCTCCAGCATAGTGCTTGCTGCAGCTCTAATTATAAATTACCCCTGTAGATACACAGGGGTTCTAGTGAATTAAGCAAAAAATGTAGACTGGCTGATAGGAAAACAAGTTTTTGCACAGCATTCCCAATAAGAAATTATACACTTGTTATGCATTACAGTCTGTGCTCAAAATGCTATTTCAGCATTCCGGGTATTAAAAAAAGGAATCTTCTGTGGTCTTGTGGTGAAAGACTGTGAAGGATTATTTAAAGTAAACTGTAGGGAAATATAAACCAAACCCAGTTAATTTATCACAACAGTGAAGATGAATAAATAAGATGTTTATGAACAACAAGGACAGTTTACCTGTTATTCCAAAGAATTCATGTTTTCAGGAGCAACATGTTTTCTTTAAAGAAAAATGATACCAGGTTTGCTCAGCTCAACAATCTCAAAGTTTGTGTGGGAAGCTGCCTGAAGATCTTAATCCAATGTACTTTCAGTATAATTTTATATATATATATACACATATACATACATATATATATATATAGTTTTCTAATCAATCTAATCTAATGAAGATTTCAAGTCTAGTGTCAACAGTGCACATCTTTTGAACACATCTGCATTAGATCAGAGAACTGGTGCCCAGCTGGCTTTGAGAAGGGGCAGCCCATGAGAGGAAACACATTAGGACAAGAACCTCAGCAACAAGAATCAGCCAACACTCATTGCCCTTAATGGGGTTAGCACAACTCATCCCAGATGAAGTACTAGCTAATTACACACTATTTATACACAGTTTGTATAGATCAATGCAACAATATTGAACAAGTGATAAACTCATATACCCTGTCTTCTCCATGAAGCTTCCTCAATACAAGTTTTGCAAATGCAGTCAAACGCAGCAATCAGTGCTGCAATACCAGCTTGGTAATACATTACTTTTCTTTTCATGATTCAGCCCATTTCCAAAAGTGGAAATCCTAAAAGCACTTAAAGAAGTTTGAACCAATACGCCACTGTGGACTCTGGCCTTCATTTTTATGAGCACACTTTATAGCAGAACTGCCCAAAGACCATCTCAGGCTTATCTGGATTTATGTCAAGGTGGTGCAGTTCTTGGGTTTCCAAATGGTATCGGCAGCCTGATATTCTTTCTTCCATGTCAGCTGGCCAAGAGGTCACACCTCTTCCCAGCACATATGGCCCTAGTCATGGTGAGCTATGCACTTGCCCCCATTTTAGCAATTTGCTGAACCCAGGACTACAGATGAACTACAATAAACTCCAGAGGGTCAATGTGCAACATTCTGATGTTCTACACTACAAATTTCATGAGCAGAGCATCAAAGCTAGGCAACTCTTGTAGCACGGTATTGTTTTACCTGCATGTCATTCATTTCACTCCCTTTAAACTAATGAGCTTCTCCAATCATTGCTCCTTTAATAACTCATGGTGTCCTCCTCCCTGATGCTCTTCAACTTCTTCACTTATACTGTGAGCTCTGCATGAAAGGGTCAGAGTTTTATTTGGCATTATGATATTTAATAGCACGTCACCCTGATTTGTGTAGAGCCCATACCTACAATGACTTATCCTAAGTAAAAACAAAAGTAGATGGGAAGCAAAAAGTTTGCTTCAAAACACTGTGGACAGCAGGATCGCTCCAAGTGAGCAGGCCATCAGGGTGATGAGGGGTAGGTGATTGCTCACAAGGTTGCTGTTTCAGGCCGCATTCATACTCACACAAATGTCATTGTGTTGCTTCATGATTTCATTCCAACCAAAAACCTGCTTTCTTAACCACACAGGATAAGGAATTACTAGATTTAAAACCAGGGGAGCATTCAGGAAGAAGCCAGAAAGCAGAGTCATGAAAAAAGGCCCAGCATACCAAAGTGCTCCTGAGACACTCCAAACCAAGTCCAAATCTTAAAGGTCTTTTCCATCCTATCTGATTCTACAAAATCCATCCTGTAACAACTCAGTTTCTTCCAAAAGAGAGGAAGTACATTTTCATCCACATCCTGTGCTGCACTGCACAAAGCAAGAATGTACTCCTTGGATAACTATATGTTTTTATGATTCAGGTAGCACTTCCACACGAGGGTGTGTGACAGACATTCTCAGCCACCCCAGCTGGACACGCTGATAGATAGAGAGAATAGATAGATCCTATTTCAGTAATATGGACACCTCCTCAGGAACGCCACTTGTAATTTAAGGCATGGTGACAAGTGCTTCTTAGCCTGTGAACTTTCATATTGCTGGGCTGAACAAAATGGGTGCAGTTTTCCTTTATATTTTGCTAGTAATGATATGGTATACAAAGTGACAGACTACAGGGTTTGGGTTGAATGCTAACATTGTTCTTTTTCCCTTTTAAAGGTCATGTGCAAGAAAACCTCTCTAGTTAAATCTCTCCATTTAAAATCACCACCAGGTCACAAAAAGTAGCCTCACCATGCTAAGAGGCTTCATTTGAAAATACATGCCAGGGTTTGGCTTCTATAGATCTGCTTTATGAAGTGATACTTTGGAAGGTAAGCTCCAGTGCTCTGGTACAAAATCTTTGATTTGCCTTTGATACCTGTTTTCACCCTTTCAGATGCAACCAGATTTCCATGCACATCTCATTTTTAATAAGAAAGGAAACAAGCAGGTGTTGATGTGTGGCATACAACCGTAACAATTCCAAGTATATTTGTCTAATGGGGATGAATAACACTTTTCAGCAAGGTATACACCGAGGTATAATGAAAGTAAGACTGAAACCCCCTCCTGAATTGGGATCCTATCAAGTATGAAGTTAAGTTTCACTTTAATTTGTTACAGAATATTGTTGAAAAGTAACAGTGTTTAGAGCTTACTGAGCAGACGCTAATGTGCTGCAAACAGACAATATTAATAATCTTCATATTACTTAATAACACGTTTTCCCTTCAAAGACTTTTACTGCAGAGCAAGAAGCACACTGAAATACTGATACGGATTTCACTCGCAATGCAGATGGCACGAGGGGAGAGAGCTCTCAGGTGCGATAGTCAATGGCATGAGCTGTACAGCACTGGAAACAAGGCTGTCTCGTGTCTGCGTGACACCTAAATCATTGACATGGTTGATAATAAAGGAATAAATTGGGTTTTTACTTCCCACCATTCTTTTATGCAAAGCATTTTAGCAGCAGGAGCAAGCTGATAGAAGAAATGTATGAAAAACCCAACGGTTTCCTGCAAGGAAGTTGCAAGTGTTCTGACACCAGTGGAAAATGTATCGCTGTGTTCTCAAGTCTTCAACACTTACTTCAGCCTAGCTGCGATATGCAAGAGCTCAGGAAAGAAGAGCTCGATGGACAGCAGATCCTCTGATCCAAGGAGTGAAAAACACAACCAACACCAACTAACAAAAAGCCCAACAAACACTCGCTGGGTCCTTGGGAACAGAAATTCCATGTTGAGAAAAGTGCTTTGCATTTCCAAATGAAAGAATATGAAATACTTGGGTGTAGAATTGCTGGGTTGGCTGCTACTGATTTTCTTTATGTAAAGCAGTGGTTTACTTTGGATGTAGTCAGATTGTTTCCAAGAGGTCTGCTGATGTGTGCATGTCACATGCTGTCCCATAATAAAAAGCACATTTTCTGCAGTTCTCTAAGAATCAAAATTCATAACACTTTATCCTCAAAAAGGGCTTTAATTAAGTGCCACATTATTGCTACTTGCATTGCTTTCTCATTACGGCCCAAACTTCCAAATGAGCTCACAGACACATTTTCAAGTGCTCAGTGTTCTCTAGATTTTCAAAGGAGCTCAGCTATTTTAGCACCTAAAAAAAGAGCTGGGTTTCAGCACTGCTCAGAGATGATCTCTGTTAATAAACCTGTCCTGTACATATGAAATAACAGCGAGCATACACAGGACTCTATATCCTAAACACCTTCTTTTAACACAGCCTCCTGAAAAGTGGTATATTGGGATGACCATGTCTTTCCCTATTTGAGCTATTCATTGGGATATTCATATTCAGCTGTTTCATTGGACTTGAAGGCTTGCAAAAACAATCCTATGGAAAAAGCCTTCCAGCTTCAATCGGTGATTATTCCAACTTTAAAAGAAACACATCCTACAGAAAACAATTACCAACATCTGAGGATTCCTCTCCCTGCCTCCATGCCTTAATCCGGGGGGTAAATGATGAATTAAATTTATCACATCCATGCAAAAAATATACATACAGTCCCCCAACAATTGGAGATAATGCAAACATGAAGGGAAAGGCTCTGGTAAAGACGCCTGTGTGAAAAGTAAAAGGATTAGCTTCCAATGCTTATCCCTGGAATCTGACAAACCATACACACACCTTCCTTCAGCTCAAATTTGCCTTGCCAATCAGGCTGCTAAATTACATAACAATTTGATCCTTCTTAACAAAAGCGAGCATCCCGGGTGTTAGCATCTATTGTAGCAGTCAGAGACATTGATGGCTATTTCCTGCCTACAAGCTTTATTTTTTCCCTTAATTTTACATTTTTCCTAGGAGGTTTTACTTGTCCCCTTTTTTTCTCTCTCTTTTTAGGGTTGTTTTAGGGAGACACTCAATATTCCCTATGTGTTGTTAGTCATTTTGTTGTGACCACAAACACAGAGTTAAAAAGAAAGAAAGAATTCCTTTCAGTTCTTTCAGGGATCCAGATGAACCTAATCTGTGTTGTGTTCGCTTTGGTATTACTTTATGTGAGAGGTGACACAAGCCCAGCAAAGCCGAAGCAATACATATGCTTTCTTTCTGCCTTACGCACATGCAGGCTCACAAATCCATGACACTTGTTAAGTGGCAGTGATGCACCATGAGCATCTTGTACATTTTATCTTCCTACCTTTATGCTGATTATCAAATACAAGGGGTTAAAGAGTTTTCTGAGGAAGGCAGAGGAAAATGGCTTTACTTTGATTTGCGTGTTGAAATCACAAATGAGCTAACACTATATGAAGAGCAGCATTATCATGACAGTAACAAAGGGAACTGCCAAGCTGGAAAGATGGACAGCAGCACGCTGCTCTCCTGCCTGCCAGGTCCCTTTGGGGGCAGAGCACAGTCCCTGCTGCACAGACAAGTCTGGACCACTGCCTTGTTTTCTTTCCTTGCATCACAGAAGAAAGTCTGGTATCACTCTGAAAGATCACAATAATCTGTGGGGTTGTTGCTATCAGTTTATGTGTCACAAATAATTGAAGGCACGCTTCAATTCTATTGGCAACACATGCAAGTTTTGCTTGGTGGCTTTAAGCAGTTATGAATAATTCTTTTTGCTACACCTGCTACAAGACATGAAGATTCTGCATAGCATGTAGAGATAAAGAAATCTCAATGCAGCATACTATGAGGTATTGATTTGACTGACCACATGTAAAGGGCAGGGTAAGCCTGAACACTAGATATGCTGTTTGTTTACAGGAAGACAGCACATTCACAGGCAGGGAATTTGGTTAATGGCACAAGTCGGTATGTCAGAGCTTCCTCATGGATGGATACTTAGGTGAAAACATTTCTTACTGGGTTCTGCTCCTGCTTTAGTTCCCAGTACCGTTAAACTTGTTAAAGAGTGGGAAAAAGTATTCTAGGCTTTGTATGCCAGCCTGTACCCTCACACGGTGAGATGAGCTCAACCTAACCATGTGTCTTGGTTTTCACTTGCCTACACCATTCTTTTTGTGTGTGTGGCCCTGATTCTCTTTCTGCTTTTCCTCACACTAAGCAACTTCCATTCAGAAAATAATCTTCCATTTTGGCCTCTGGTAGTTTCCCCTTCACAAACCTGCTGCCTGTCAAAGGCCAAGCCCCCAATGGCACATTTGTGTGGTGAAGGGCTGCCCCCTTGAGTATGTTCTCCAGTGCACCCTGGCTAACACCAGATGGAATGGAGGGTCTGCAGACGCATGAGAGAAGAAAACAACATCAAACCTGAAGATTACCTCCCTCTCATCTCCAGCAGTAAGAGTAGGATTTAGTTATCTGGTCTACCTGTATCACCAGTACAAGGAGTGTGCCACAGTGGTCAGTCCCCAGCAGTTGAAGACAAGTGGCACAATGCACCTATTTGAGATGTTGCTGGTTTCATCCTACATTAAGAACAGGAAATAACAGTACTGTTGAGTTTTTACAGATCCTTTTTCTGCACTGATCCTGTCTCTGGTTCTAAGGCCATATGTCTCAAGGCTGTTTGAATACTGGGTTGCCAAAAACCCCAGGAATGAAGCTGTTTAACTGAAGTGTCTGTTGCTGTGTAGCAATGTAGCAGGAACAAACCTAAACCAATTTCACTTCACATACAGTCTTCAAAGTAAACTGTATGCTAGGAAAAAATATGCTCATCATAAGGGACATTACAGGAGTGCAAAACCCATGACTATATTATACTATTCATCCTCGCTTTACTTCTTCATTGTGCAGAAAGCTGCAGAAAAATCCTGTCATGTTATCCTTGAAGCTGGTAGCTTCTGTAGCTGGACGGGATTCCTTGGGAAGGATACCTGCTAGGCACTGCACAGCAGGAGCCTTAGAGGATGGGGTGTGTTAATTTGCCCTTGGCAAAATAGTTCTGCTCCTACAATAGCAGGCAATGGGATCCTCACTGGTTTTGATCAATCCAAACTATGCATTAAGGCCAAGTGAAGGAACCAAATCCTATCAGTGCTGCCTTTCAAATGCTTGGAGACTAATGCCCCGAAGAATGGTGTTGAAGGGGAAAATGTTAAAATATGACCCATCTTCAGGCATTGTAGGCTCTGAAAGGGAAGTTCAGATTTATAACGAGAAAGAGAGTTTAATATATGGATGACTCCTCCATTTTTGCTATTTTACAATAAGCAGACCTATCTCCTTAGATACTGTTTAGTTTAGTTGTCAGTCTAAATGCTTAATCTCAGGGAAATGAAGAATCTCATCTTCTGCCTGTTTAAGCTATTTCTTCCTGAGCTAGGCTCAGCTGGACTCAACTCTGTCAGTGAGCAACCTGGTTACTGTTAGGTAGTTCAAGTCCTCAGCTTCCCTTTAGGTCCCCCTTCCATTTCTGTTTCCTTGTCCAGCTTCATCTTGGTGGAAGACAGCGAGGGTTAGAGGACACTGTTTTGGAGAGGAAAAGATAAATAGCCTAAAAAGAAGATGAGATTTGCCATGAGCCCTGAGGTGGAAGAAGGGCAGGGGAGGGGTGAAATAAGAAGAAAGAGACAAGTAGAGCTAGAGGAGAAAAATGAGATTCTGCCTGGTGTTTCATTAAACAAAACAAAAAATGCACTTGGTTCAGAAAAAAAAGAGAACAATTTAATTTTGTAGGCAAAAGGCTCCTGGCTTCACTTCCTAGTGGAACAATTTGGTTTTACGAGAGGAGACTTTCCAAGCCAACCGTGACTGTACATATGGCACAGCTTGATACCTGCTCTCTGTATCCTGATGGCTCAGCTACTGAATTTGTCACATTCTTTTGCTCCTCGGAGTTTTTCAAGCCATGCTGTAGTGCTTCCTGCTCTTAGGAGTTATTTACAGCAAATTTATGAGTCTGCAGAACTATCTGCCAAAAAGGGAAGGGGGGGGGAAATCAAGGGAAAAAATGAAATAAGTTATTAACTGCAAATTATTTCTCAAGCTCCTGTTGCCAACTTTTCCAGACATAGACCAACAGTTAAATATCCAACATACTGTCCATGAGCTCCCTTTCAAATGCCTCTGAATGAAAGACTGCAAGATCAACCAGAGCTGCAGCAGCATGGAAAAAGACCACAGTAAAATGGTATAGCAGTGCCTTTACCCAGGACTGAGACTGACCATTAACACCCCAGCTAAACAACCTACTCAACACCTCCAGCTCCTACCAGTTTCCTGGTGGGAATGTAATGTAATGTCTGTGCTTTATAGTGAGGGAAAAAGCCTGGAGTTGAGAAAACCTCCCAGATGTCTTCTCATTTCATCCCTCCACAGGTTTTTCCATAGGACCCAACCCCTGCAGTTGACTTCTCAGGCTCCAACTCAAAAAGGTTCTAACCATGGTCAACATTAATGAGCCTTCTGATGCCATCTAAGCATATGTGGGTTCCTAAGCAGTGAGCTGAATATAAGCCTCTATGCTTTGCTCTGCTGCACTGGGATTCACAGTAAGAAAATGAGGAGAACTTTGCTACAGACTTCTTCACCTGCTGCTTTGATTCAGTTCACATATACCTCAGCTGAGTTCACGTCTGCCTCCTATTTTCATTTGTGACACACAATCATGCTCATCTGTAGTATTTTAATACTCTATGTATTAGCTGACATTAACAAAAGCCTTTAGCAGACCTCTGGGTATGCATTCTCCTGGCCAGGGGCTCACAGGGTATTTGATAAACTGGCCTGACAGTACCTCAGTAATATGTAGATTGCGTATTTGTGCACTTACCATATAAAAACACTATGAACAATATATTTTGCTTCCTTTTTTGCATGATGAACAGCCAAACCAGAAAGGACTTCTATTGGGATGAGCCAATGAAATCCTCTTTTTTTTTTACTGTTTTATATTTCCAGTGTCCAGGAGATTGGAATAAACTGTAAATTAGGTGTTATAGCACTGTAGTTTGGGTAGATGCGATGGTTTAGAAATGTAGCTTTAGTTTGTTATAACATAATAGCAGCTTTGCTTTGTTGTGACAGTGGCAATAAATAAAGTTACTACGATGTATAATGCTGTAACCAACCCAAACTCGTCTAACAAACAACAAATCAAGGGGTGCAATACCCACCCAAGCACTTTATGCACCAAAATATTGATGATCTGCGCTTAAGCTTCCCAGGTTAGAAAGTAGCCATTTTTCAAGGGATCAAAGGATGGTGATCTGCTCCCTCTGTTGTCTGAGGTGATGCTAAAGCAGGGTTCCTCTCATTTTCCTGCGCTAATTGCAAACTGGAGAGGAGGTTTTCCTTTTTTATGTTATTTTCTTTTCCAAAGTAAGGATTTCTGGCAGTTCCATCAGCCTTGTTACTAGTGCACGTTAGTCACAGTTTATTCACATCAGAAGACCAGTGGAAGGTTGAGACAGGCAGGGGACTAAAGATGGATCTCTTATAGAGTTATAAAAGGATTTCCATTTGTTAACAGCTCTGCCTATGAAGTATGCAATGACATTTTCCTACTGTGCTATTTTCATGCCTCCTGAGATGCCAGGTTATAATGCAAAACATCTGAATCATTAAATTTATACAGTTATTTAATAACCCATGTAAAATACATGGCAATGTTGCTTCTTTTAAAACATATGCATCTCATAAGAAAATAATTTCCTGCACTCTGTGGTGTAGTCAGATTTCAGGAGTTTCTGGTGGGCAGAAAGGGTTCAGAACTTGCATCTTCTGTGCATCCAGGAGCCATGATACTCACTGCCACCAAGCTACTGCACACAGACTCTTCTGGGGAAAATCACCTTCTCTTTAGAGACTCTGAATAGACTCTAAATACCTCTAAATAAAATATATACTATATAGAGATATATAGATACATATAATATCCAAACTACTATCAGCTAGCAATAGTGCAAAGGTGAAACGTAAACCTTGCGTAGCAAAACATTAAACATACTCTTCACTTTACCTGTGTGTGCTTTTTCATTAACCTTAGCAGCACAAAGCTTTTCCTCCTGAAGGTCTTAAGAGTTGCTCAGGGTCTAAACCAGAATTCAGGCTAAAACCCTTACTGTTTTCATTAGGCACTTTCTAGCTCCCGTGCTTGGAGACAGATTCCCTCAGTTGCAGAATAGATGTTTCTTTAAGAGAGTTTGTACAAGACCCCATGACAGACAACTGCTAATATGGAACATAATGAGAAGAAAAAATAGTGCTGGCACAAGCAAGATTCAGCAGAGAGAGGGTCAATTCTGTTTATAGACTTGCTGAAGTTTTTTTGGTTGGTTAAAAAGCTGACAGACTGCATTACAGCGAACATTCCCATATTGATTAGACCATTTCTAAGCCTGCCCTCATGGTGACAGGAGGCACAGAATTAGTTTTTCCCTTGTTAAATATTTGTAAATCATTCCTACTTTTATGGGTTATGTTACCTGGCTGTTACCTTCAAGTAATCTTCTTGTAACTTGTTTAAATGTGGTTAAAGGTGCTGCAGTATGGTGTTGGATAAAGGTGCTGCAGCATGGTGTGCTTCCTGCCCTCCTCAGAGGGTGGTCCAAGGGAAGGGAGGAAACCTCTCATGGATACAGCAGTGCCATCAGTGCTGCGACCCTGGATGTGCTCCAGGAGGGATGAGAAGGTACCTGCTATGGCCTGGTTGCTCCTTCATCCCCGTGCCAGCAGCAGAGGGTGAGAGTAACAAAGTTTGTAAGAGGTAGAGCAGTGGTGAAAGCTGCCAGCCCTGAGCCTTACAACTGCTCCAGAGCAGTGGTGATGTATTTATGATGCAAATCAGGGCCCTAATTCAGCAGGCACTTAAGCACATGTTTGAGTCTCATTGACTTCCGTGGAATCAAGTGAGTGTTTAAATGCTTTCCTGAATATTGGATAACTGTACAAGGGAACAAAGCAGGGGGTGGAAGGGGGGAAAACAAGATAACATAATGAAATTACAGGGTTTAGGGTAGAAGGTGGGAGTTGATTTAGAGTTATTCCAGTAAAGATGAACATAGGGAGGTTAAATACACAAAATCAGTACAATTTTTGAGACTAGTATTGTTTCAGACACCTTTCCATCTCTTTGGTTTAATAAACACACTTACATAGCATCATGCCAAATAAAGGCAGAAGACTTATATTTGATATTTCCTTGGAATTTAAGAATTCCTTCTCCCTCTGCATTGCACAGGCATTTACAGACACAACTGAAAGAGATTAGGTCCTTACAGTCACTACTGTCAACATTAATCAGATTTAAACGATGATGCAAGTTGAATGAACATCAGAAAAGGTTTTGTTCATTCCAGATAACCTTTCAGGACCGAGGGCTTCAGGACTTCGCTGTTCTGGTACCAATCACTTGAGTATCCCTCTCCCTTATCTAAACGAGGAGGTGCTGAAGCATGTGAAAATACAGTGAGCAAACTCTTACTTTCCAACTAAACTCTGTGTTAAGAAGAGGTTTTGCTGATGGACAATTTCCACTACACCCAGGGTGATATCCCTCTCACAAGTATCAATGGGGAAAAAGTCTGGTCCACAAGGTATACCTAGATTTTATTGTTATGCCACACTTTCCCCCCTCTATCTCCCTTTTACACAGTTTTATTCCATATAGCTTTCTATGAAAGACCATATAAATAACAACAGTGGTTTCCTGATCTCGCTGAAGCAGATAGAAGAACCTGCGGAATTCTGCAGTGGCAAGATTCCAAAAGTAATTCTGGACCAGCTTTAAACTTGGCAATTATTTCTGCCATTGGCAACATCAGTCTTTTCAATCTTGAATTTTGGGTTTCCAGTCCAATTTTAGGTTCAAAAGCAAAATCCCAAATGCAAATAGGCAGTGGCTGCTGTCTTGGGGAAAAAAAATCAAAGCAAAATCTCACATCCAAACACCCTCAAAGCTTCAGAATAACAGATTAAACACAAAGCAGAGCAGACTGCTGTTAAACTCTTTGATGGCAGAAATCTGGAGTTTAGATTTGGGAAGCTGCCGTATTTGAACCATTGTCATTTTAGAGAATGTGAGACTGAACTTTTATTGTCTCTTTTATAGAGAAACAGTCTATCTTGAAGCTATTCATTTGTATATATCATGTAAGGTAGAAAATACCTTCATTTTACCAACACAACACACAGAACTATCAGCAAGGATCAGTGTGAATCTGAATCATGGTTGGGGCAGCTATGCCAGAGCATTCCCGTTCCTGAAGTGGGTCAAAAAGGATCTGATAAATCCACTCTAAACTCAGCACTGGCTCATTTTGCCAGGCAGTTGTGCCCTTTTTCACATATTATGATATTTAGATATTTGGGAAATGCACATAGTTTTCACAATTAAATGATAATCCTGTTGCCAATGGCATAGATCTGTGCACGCTTTTCCTCCAATACAGGCACATATTGACACGATGCTCGATGCAGGAAGTGATTGATACAGTTCTGAAGAATCAAAAGATTTTTCTTCCTATTTCCACCATTTATTCTCTATGAGAGATTGGAACCTGTTCAATACATGTAATAAGCATAAACTCTGGCACTTACAATACTACTCACTAGATTAATCTAGGGTAATACTTTTTTAAATGCCACTTAGAAATAAATGGTTGGAGATCTTTCAAAGTCAATGTATTTAGACTGAATCAATCCAAACCTTGAAATCAAATTCAGAGACTGAAATCAATATTCTCCCCACTCATTCTGTATGCACACACACACACACACACACACACACCCCATCAGAAAAGCACTTTACAAGTACAGGGAAGTGAAGCTGCACCACCGGAATGGTGCAACCCCTGCTTGAAGGGACTTTCTTCTTCTTTCTAACCCTTTCCTCCACACTTGCATAGCAGACAGTTCTCCCAGGCAGTAGTTTTCAGTGTTATTCTCTTTAGGTGATTTGACATCTATACTCTTTGGTACTGACTGATTTCCAAGTCCTGGAAGACAATTTCTTAGCAGTTGTAATTCATCAAAACCCGAATGAATTCTGATGGAATTCTTGGGGACTGGTTTTGTGTCCTCTCTGTGGAGGGACTCCACAAGACACCCTATGTATTTAAACACATTAAGAGTTTAGACGTGTTTAATTAATATTGTTCAAAAGAAACCTGAAGAGCCACTTACTAGACATTGAAGACACTGTCCTCATTGCTGTCACCAGAGTTCTGCCTCTCTATTCTGCTCTTGTGAGACCTCACCTGGAGCACTGGGTGCAGTTTTGGGGTCCTCAACATCAAAAGGACATGGAGCTGTTGGAACAAGTCTAGAGGAGGCCATGAGGATGATCAGGGGACTGGAGCACCTCCTGTATGAAGATAGGCTGAGAAAGTTG